>MQUG01001242.1:0-44143 GCA_007213375.1 Steinernema feltiae | reverse complement strand
ATTCTTTGCTCGATGAACTGAAAGTCGGTGGCGTTTGGCTTCGGTCGGCCGTACGCTGAGCTGCTCTTCAGGTAGCCCACCTGCAATGTTTTTCCATATTGTTCGTCTAAACAACGAAGACTTACAAGAATCGTGTTAACATTTGAAGATTTTCGTGCCATGCGGCGCTTCACCATTTCGGCGACGGCGTCGCGCGTCATCTGCTTGGTAGATTTGCCGTTTTTGAAAGCTAAAATACAGTTGAAACATGGCAGACAGTCATAAAGTCGACTTGGAAGGAAATTTGGTCAATTCGTGACGCAAACCTAATGTTCGTCGCGAAACGCCAAAACGCTCACAAACACACCGACATGTATCCGGTCTAAACATAAGACGACGCATTCGTAGCTCAGAATTTTGTCAGGGGTTTACTGCATCAGATAGTCAAATCTCTTTGACTGATGCCAGCGAAGATCACTTACTATTGTGCAAATATGGCTCCGTACAGAATCTCTTCACAATGACCGTGTCGTTGCAAGAGCTCGTTGTGCAGCCCATCCGCGGCGCCATTGAATACCACGCAACGATTGGATCAGAAGTTTGGTCGCAGTCGTCGTCGCCGTCAGTTATCCTCTCCTCGGCACGTTTTCTAAGCCGTCAACGATGATTAACTGCATTGAAAATAGTGGCACGGGGTCGTCCAGTCGGCGATGAAAGATGCGCGAGATGCGACAACTCCTCTCGCCGCTCTGACCAGCTAACACGCCGCCACAACCTCCGCGCAGGGCTAAAGGTGTGAAGAAGAGGCGAAAACATTCGGGATGCCGCTTGTTTACGTAATTTGGGATGGAAAACACGACTTTTAAATTATCAAAAAGTGGAATTTCAAAATCATTCGACAATATATAAATATACACGTTCAAACCGTCGAGATTGTCATCGGTCCACAGGAATAATCCGCTTAATCTGGTCACGTGAAACGGATTCGTTTTTTTCTTTAATTAACCAAAGTACTTCTGCCCCTGCAATCCTTATTTGATTTACGATAAGGTATTTAACAATCCCTCCTTCCGTGGCCTATCCCAACGGCTGTTACGTGATATCTTATCACGTTTTCGGTCTGTTTTCCCCTTTTAAGTAAAGCAATAATTAAATTTTTATGGGCGCTTCGGTGCTTGCTGACAGCATGCACGATCACATGCCCATTCTGCTACGCAATCAAACTGCCACCCAGTTCGGTCCGTTATGAACGTTCAAGCCATAATCTCCTCGTTTATCCTCAGCATCGGCGCTCTTCTAATCTTCGTGGGAAGCGGAGGAACGTAAGTCTTCCATTGAAAATTGTGAGCGATAATTGACTGTCAGTGAATCTCAAAAGTAGCCCGATGAAGCGAGGGGATAGAAACTATGTGTGTTTTCAATAGTTTTCTCGACGAACCTGACGTGAGATGAACAATTTTGCGATGAGGAATGCGCATTAAAACAGGGACAGGGCTTTTTGATCGGCCCACTGCCATCAAATGTTCTGTTCTGCTGTGCTTATGCTTGCTTATCCCGCTACATCTCCAAAAAGCCTTTCTTCCTCAGTTTTCACCGCGCCAGAAGCGTCTTGTCTGCAGCGCACAGTGAAATCACTCTCACTTCTCTGCTGTCCGCTTCTCCAGACAGTGCTCGCGCCGAATCGCGCGGCAATGAGAAGGGGCGCGTTGAGCACGGGAAGGCGTTCGGGGATACACCACGCGTTTGGTTACCCACCCACAATTTTTGGAACGCTCGGGCGGGGTGCACCGTCCGAGCACATAATTCGAGGAGAGAGTCGGCCGCGACTCATTCCTTCCGCAGCGCAGTGATGCTCTGAGCTGAGAACTGCAGAAGCGAGCCTTGCACAGGTCGAAAGATCGCAGAAGCGGTTGTGCTTCGAATTCACGTTTTCCAGTCTTTTCAAACAAATGAACAGCCGAGACAATGAAACAAACTCGTAGTGCACCCACCCTAGATGAGATCTTGGCGGCACCCTACAAGGAAAAACTCTTGCATATCTGCTTTACCAGCGCTTCTAAATATCACTAACGTTCTCATTTCAGTGCTATGACCCAGAACCAAGACGTAAACGCAAAAGTGCACACGATATGCAAGTACTTAGGCGTCGTGCTCGTCATCATCGGCGCGGGAGGATATCTGTTCACCCTCGGAGAGATCGTAAGTCGTTTCCACTGACATACGACCGCATTCACGACTTTCCAGATATACCGCGGTCATCAAAAGCACAAAGCAGGCGCAAAGAGCAAACTCGAGCAACAAATTCACGCACAAAAGACCGTTTCATCTGTTTGATGATAAAAGCGCGTTCGTTTATTGTGTCAACCGAAAGGAAGACAATCAGCCTCTTCCCCAAACTTCAACAACAACAACAGATTAACTCCTATAATGCGCATATGCGCGATTAGCTTCGCACAATTTGTGAAGTTCCTGCTTGGCTTGAATGAAAACATCCTTCGTTCTTACTCGCGGCGATCAACTCTGTAGCCAGAATTTCCGAGAAAGAGGTTTCTCCATGCTTCGCTTTCTGCCTACAAATTTCACGCATAGTCTTCATAGCACGGAACTCAGCTTCTGGTTCAGGTATGGGAAAAGGCACGCGGTAAGTTGTACCACCTTAAATTGACTACATACATATATCATATTTGACATAATTATACCTCGAGTTACTCTAAGCAGTTTCATCAATGGGCGGCAGTTTCTAATTGCCTTGTTTGCATTCCACGAGATGTTTCTTTCTTGCCATCTTTCATACAAACGCACACCAGCTTATCGACGACATGATCCCTGTAGAATACTGGCGATTCACCGCTCTTCATTGCCTTGATAAACATGTAATTCCTTTCGTCATCGGCATCAAGCGGTTCCACTAACTGAAATCAGAGCGTTAAATAGACCGCCAAATGATGAAACCCACCGATTTCAAATCAGTTGTTGGTTCAGTAAACAACTTCGGATCATAGTAGCTGGATTTCAAAGTCGACGTTGATAACAGCCGAGTGCTGCTTGAGAAACACACCGTTCGCGAGCCCGATGCGAGCATCTGCAAGAAACATAAAATTAATAAATCTGTCGACGAACAATGGCGGACGGATAACAACACAAACATGAAATCGCCGAAAACACTTTTCTCGCTCAGTTTTCACCGCGCCAGAAGCGTGTTGTCTGCAGCGCACAGTGAAATCACTCTCACTTCTCTGCTGTCCGCTTCTCCAGACAGTGGCCGCGCCGAATCGCGCGGCAATGAGAAGGCGCGCGTTGAGCACGGGAAGGCGTTCGGGGATATACCACGCGTTTGGTTATCCACCCACAATTTTTGGAACGCTCGGGCGGGGTGCACCGTCCGAGCACATAATTCGAGGAGAGAGTCGGCCACGACTCATTCCTTTCGCAGCGCAGTGATGCTCTTGAACTAAGAACTGCAGAAATGTGCCTTGCACGGCTACAAACGGTTGAAAGCAGCGATTATGAGGCGGTTAAGCAGGAGCAAACGCAAAACTTGAGCAACAAATTCACGCAAAGAAGATCGCTTCATCCATTTGATGATAAAACCGTGGTCGTTTATTGTACATACCGTGTTATATTCGGTAATAACATAAAAGGAAAAGGATATGTAGGAGATGGAAATTGGACAACTGAGACGATGTATGTACAAAGACTGGTTAATAAATATGCTCATGTGAAGACTGGGCGAGCAGACTAGAGAGATTTGTAGATTATAAAAAGCAAGCAGATCATCATGAATACGGCAATGATTAGAAGAAGCAGACGATTTTGGATAACTCTGAAATGCAAAACCCGTTAATCAACCTACTGCGAAGAACTTACCGCCGAATCATTTGCGACAGCAGTTTGTTACTTCTGGTCAAGTCGGCATCAGCCTCACGCATGCGCTCCCTGGCGCGGCTGATAGTTTCCCTTTGCGAACTTAGGTTCCCCAGAATCTCGTTTCCAACCTGCTCTGTCTCGACGACCATGCGGTATGTATCATGGATTTTTCGAGAGGTGCGCGCCAACGTTTCCGTATTTTGGATTAGTTGATCCTGTTGATCCACGCTGACGCTGTCATCTAAGCTGAACAGATCGGCCCTGTCATCGCCGGACTTGAGGCGCGTCACGACACGGTCCAGTTCAATATCCAACTGTTTCTTGTCACTGCGATAACTCTTCACACGCGTGTCGTACTTCGTTCTTTCCTGACTAAAATAACATTAGTTTTGTCATAGTGTATTGTGCCTACCTTCCAGCGGGTAACTCGTATACGCTCAATTCCATCTGCTCCAGCAGATCGGATACATCACTAAGCAAACGCTGCACTTCGCGAATGCCATTCACGCGATCGGATGCAGTCACCGATTGAAGGCGGCCGATCTTCGCGGTGATGTCAGCGGTGTTCACGGAATATTGCTGCTCGAACTGACTGAGCAAGGCGACGGGATTTGTTGCTGTCATCGCCATGGTATACTTGAAATTTTCAAAGGTTACGATTCACAGTTCATGAGGTGGATAAGAAAACACACGCGCGCACCGTTACTCTGAGCCAGAGAGTCAGCAGACTATTCAGCCGTGGATCAATAATGTTAGTTTGTAAATAGGGTCAGGCAATGTGAATCAATAATAGAAAAAAAAAACAAATACGTAAATGTCAACAATTCAGCATCAACAGTTCAATAACCGACTTTCCACCGACATGCGAAGAACAGACCTCTACACTAACATCTGAAAAGAGCAATCGAATCGATGAACACGTGAAAAATGTCAGTTGTCGTGGAGCCTTGTCAGAAAATCCAATGGACGCGCCGAAAGATGTGAGCAGAATGCCGCTGGGACAGTCAGAACAACACGGACTTCTTCTAAAAATAGAACAACGTATCGCATGTCATTATAACAAAATAAAAAGACCATTTCCGCCCAAGAGATAAGAATGTAAGTCAGCTGGAAAGCACAGTCCCCTTCTCTCAGGCAATAATCCTACACATATGTTAACTCCCTATATAGACGAAGAAGACAACAAGACCATATCGTGATTCAAGACGAATTAATTTTCGATGCAATATCGGGCAACTGCGATAGCACGACAAGCTGTTCAGGTCAGATCCATGAATCATCAACACTCGCAATCGATCTGCAATCAGAACAAAAGTAGTGAATGCGATCACACGCCCAAAAACAACCAAGGCCAAAAGACAACAATCCTCTTCATCAAACTTCAACAACAAAAAAAAATTAACTCCTATAATGCGCATATGCGCGATTAGCTTCACACAACTTGTGAAGTTCCTGCTTGGCTTGAATCGTCAATCCTTCGTTCTTACTTGCGGCGATCAACTCTGTAGCCAGAATTTCCGAGAAAGAGGTTTCTCCATGCTTCGCTTTCTGCCTACAAATTTCACGCATAGTCTTCATAGCACGGAACTCAGCTTCTGGTTCAGGTATGGGGAAAGGCACGCGGTAAGTTGTACCACCTTAAATTGACTACATACATATATCCTATTTGACATAATTATACCTCGAGTTACTCCAAGCAGCTTCATCAATGGGCGACAGTTTCTAATAGCCTTGTTTGCAACAAGATATGGATCCACTTCAATCTGCGATTTCTCTTCGTCAGTCTTAGCTCGCGCCCATGCTTTATATTGTCGGCGCTTCAGAATTTCCAGAGCCTTCATAATATTATCACGAGAAGTTTCTTTCTTTCCATCTTTCATACAAACGCAAACCAGCTTATCGACGACATGATCCCTGTAGAATACTGGCGATTCACCGCTCTTCATTGCCTTGATAAACATGTAATTCCTTTCGTCATCGGCATCAAGCGGTTCCACTAACTGAAATCAGAGCGTTAAATAGACCGCCAAATGATGAAACCCACCGATTTCAAATCAGTTGTTGGTTCAGTAAACAGTTTCGGATCATAGCGGCTGGATTTCAAAGTCGACGTTGATAACAGCCGAGTGCCGCTTGAGAAACACACCGTTCGCCAGCCCGACGCGAGCATCTGAAAGAAACATGAAATTAATAAATCTGTCGACGAATAATGGCGGATGGACAAACACGCAAACAAATGAATCCCGCTTGTAAAAACAACAATTACGACAGAGGCGCGTTATTAACACCTTCTTCGACGGATTTCGTGGCAAATTTGGGTCGAACCAAGTCGCGGAGTAGGAATGAAGCATCATAACGTTAGAAAATGCCAAAAGTCAACGTGTGATAGTCGTCCATTCGCCCTGCCGTACGCTGCTGGCGAAAAGATGCAATGTGATAGTGAATCGGGTTCATACACGCGAATATACACCTACATGCTGCTTGCTCATTGTACACGAAAATGCTAGTTTTAGTAGCGAGAAGCAGCTGAAAGTAGCAAAATTAGCCCGCTTCTACTCTCACGAACGAATAGAGATGCGGTACGGTATGACTGCTTGTGAATGCAGGCAACGCGTGTGGGGAGTAGCGCTTCTGATCAGTCTTTTGCACGCATTGACTTATCGAAGGATTTGAAGACCTAAATAACGCGTTTAACTCGACCCGAATACAAGTTGGGAAACGGAAGAGACCAACATGCACAACAACTGATTTCCAGTGATGATATTACAGTATCAATTGTGTGGCGAATTGACGATACAACAGCAAGCTCAACTCTAATTCGTCATAACCAAAAATTTGCTTTACGGGCGCTGCGGCGAATCATAAGAGGTACCGAAGCCTATATCGTATGTAGTACAGCCTACTTTTTCGTTCGTTTACGGCAAACCCGTGCTTGCAGACAAGAGCGCTTATACAGTCATGTATTGCGAGTCTATCCGCATGATTTCGGTGATATAATCGATGGCAGCGGATGAGCTGACTCGGTGAATCAACCCCGTCGCCGGATACCAAAATGTCCTAAAACGTTACCATTGTCATTGAACCTCGCCGCTTCGCCTATTCACGCTTTTTGTCGCTCCGCATCGACGGTGATACTGCGCACTCCGGTGTAGAGCATCATCGCGTCGTCGGCCCCCGTTGAGGGTCTATAAATGACAACACTCATTGTCGGTAGCGTCGACGCACAGTTGAGGGAAGTACCTGGCCGCTCAATTGTTGCCTCGATATTCGCTAAAGTTTACTTTTTGAATTCGTCACATATCTCTATCTCTAAGGGGTTATAGCATCTTCTCGATCAACGCGGGCGACGCGAACGATCGCATCGTCGTCTGCGGGGCCGATTTTGCTCCGCCCAGTGGTGTTTTTCGCTTGAAGACGGGGGAAGCGCTTTATTTGGCAATGTTTTGAATACATTGTCTGTTGTTTTAATAACTCTTATCAGTTGAACTTCTATCAAGCGTGTCTTTCTTTTCAGATCCCTCCGATCCTTCAGGTGCCTCCGGTCGCAGAACTCGCTTCAATCCCTCAGATTCTTTCCGCCGAGTCCGATTCTATCGTCCCTAAAGCTCCATGATGAACACCCACGTGAATAGCGCTCTTTCTGATGTGGAGAACTCGAACCAGGAGAAAACGATCCAGGAGATGCCAGTGGGGGAAGGAGCTGGTAATCTTGCCTTCACCGATTCAAGCGGCTCAATGTACGTTGAAACTGATGCGAATTGTACTTATCGGTGTTCAGCTTTTCGATGGCCAATTGTGAGAAGTCCTGCCATCCAGTTGTCATTCCAATCGCTCCATCTCCGGAGTACGAGACAAAAATGACCTTCTTGAAAGCGGTATTTTCACTTTGTGCGATTTTAAATACACAAATGATCATTTTCTAGATCACGGTCGGATTGCTTTTGGCGCTCGCTGGATTCGCGTTCTCGGGATACCTTCTGGAATATCTAACCGGCACGACGTTTTTCACCGAAATTTCAAATGCGATCACAGTCGTCCCGGTATTGTGTGGCCTCAAGGGCAACATCGAGATGACCCTCGCCTCTCGATTGTCGTCCACGGTTAGTTCATTTCCGCCCATTCCATCTATTAAAAATAATATAGAAAGCTCGTTTTCACGCTGTGACGTGATCACTAATTTCTCTGTCTGGCGAACGGGAGCGACCGTCTGGGTCGGTGGGTGGGCATCTATTGGGTGTTTGTTGGCCTTTAACAAAGTACGCAGACACACGCTTCTTTATAAGTTCCGCGATTAGAATCTTGTTTCTGAAGCGCGTTCACAAACATCGAGCACAGTTTTACAGTTCCCTTCTCACTGCGCCACTGTTGAAGCGCACAGTGTACACTTTTTACACATGCATTTTTTGCAGCTCCCGCTCACGATGACGGTCTGCGGAAGTTTTTTTTTATTGCCGATCCGATCGGCGGCGGCGCCTGCAACGACGATCGAGCGCAAGACGCGCTTAAATACCGTTTTTGCAAACGTTCCGATGTACGGAATGCGTAGACGCAGCACAAACAGCACAAACATGGGATGTGACAGAAATTTGAAATCAGGCTTAGCCATGGGATTCCAAGGTGCGCAACTCCCGGAAATAGGAAACAGGCATGAAAACGGGGCTTTTTGATCGTCGCACTGCCATCGAACGTTCCGTTTTGCTGTACTGGCGTCGGCTTATCCCGCTACATCTCCAAAAAGCCTTTCTTCCTCAGTTTTCACCGCGCCAGAAGCGTCTTGTCTGCAGCGCGCAGTGAAATCACTCTCACTTCTCTGCTGTCCGCTTCTCCAGACAGTGCTCGCGCCGAATCGCGCGGCAATGAGAAGGGGCGCGTTGAGCACGGGAAGGCGTTCGGGGATATACCACGCGTTTGGTTACCCACCCACAATTTTTGGAACGCTCGGGCGGGGTGCACCGTCCGAGCACATAATTCGAGGAGAGAGTCGGCCGCGACTCATTCCTTCCGCAGCGCAGTGATGCTCTTGAACTAAGAACTGCAGAAACGCGCCTTGCACGGCTACCAACGGTCAAAAGCAGCGTTTGAAAGACATTTTGGCTTAGATTTCAAGTTTTCCCGTCTTTCCAAACGACTTTTTCGATCACCCAGAGAACGAGGAAGAATTCTTTGTACACACAATGACTGACTGCAGAGTCGTAAATTGTGAATTCCGGTTTTTTAACGCAGATGTTTGACGATTCTGTTAGTTTTCTGGATACTAATAGTTGAAATTAACTTTCGGACAACGCTTAACATTAATTCAATCAATCACTATCAACCGTTTACATTGCTTTTGGCTCTTCTACGCCTGTGTGTCGGTGATACACACGCGGATGCTCCATTTTAAGCCTGTCCCACATCAGAGTCAGGCCATGAATTCGAATCTAACGAATGTAAGGGTGCGGCCCAAATGTTCTTTTGTATCACTTTGTTGAGAATTGAAACGATTGAAATCTGTACAGGAATTTATCATTCTGAACATGGCAATGACTCAACGACGTGATTTCTGAAGAACAACCACACATTTCCTCGTCTCTTCCATCTATTTGTGACCTTTTGTAACAAAAATTGATCGGAATTTTTCAAATAATTCGCCTATGAACCTTTAGTCGGAGCGCGACGGTTTGCGGTCAAATCTGAAGATGTTTGTTTCCACGAACATTGCCCTGGCGACGGCCCAAGGAATAATCGCTTCGCTGGGCTCGGCTATTCTCCTCCTTCTGTTCTCGACATTTTTGCCCGAAATCACGGTAGATACAATCGAACCACACGAACTGAAATTAAATCTTTCTAGATGGAGCTCAATGAGTTCTTCTTCATAACTCCAGTGTTCGTGCTGACCGCAGCCACGGCTTCATTCCTCATGTCCGGACTGATCTGTTCAGCAGTGTACATCTGCGAACGAAAGGAGCTAAATCCGGACACGCTTGTGATCCCATGCGCCGCCGCCATCGGAGACTCGGGGAGTCTCGCGATTTTCGTAAAAACTAATTTTGTCTCAATTTTGTCGCTTATACTTACGTTTAGGCTACGATCGGCTGGCTCCTGTTGCCGGCGCGCAGTTACGCCATACCCGGCTGCGTCATCACGGTTGTCGTGATGGGCCTGGCGGCCGGCGTCTGCCTGGTTAAGGCTGCTCAGGAGGAAAAGACCAGGACCGCAGCGAAGGAGGGCTTCGCCACGATTTTTGTGGCGACGGTTGTGGGTTTGGCCGCTGGAGTGTTCCTCCATTCAACCGCCAAGCTGAACCTGGATAGATTTCAGCCGATGCTCAACGGTAAGCGGTTCTATTGTGGTCTGTTTATTGATTTGTGTGATTTCAGGGGTCGGCGGCAACCTGGCCGCGATCCTGGCGTCGCGAGTAGCTTCCGCCCTCCACCGATCGCCCCGCCGGGTCCGCGTCACAGAGGCCGCGAAAGCATTTCTGCGGCCGTTCGCATGGGCCACCAGTAAGCACTACGATCCGCAATCCGTGATCCTAATAAGTCATTATAGACGCATGTGACCGAACGGCCGCTTCGATGCTTTTAATGGCGAGCGCGGTGATCGTACCGGCGTCGTTTGCGGCGATGGATGCTGAAAACCTGTTTACAGGAATTCTCCGGTTTCGATTGCTCGTCGTCTACAGTTGCACAGGATTGTGCCAAGTAGGCTATTCTAATCACCACCTATAGTATACAAACGTTTAGATATCGTTCTTGCTCGCCATCGCCCGAGGCCTGTGCCTCATCTGTGCAAGCCTGGGCTTCGACCCTGACACACATGTCATTCCGGTGGTGACGGCACTGGGCGATCTCGCCAGTTCCATGATCTTTAATGGGCTGGCGAGGGCGTTCCTCTGAGCAGAAGGAACGTCCTCCAGCGCTGGCCGTCTCCGACAACTCGACTCGCGTCCTCGGGCGTCCGCTAGCTTTTGTTCGGCGTGATTTCCCCTCAATCCTCTCATGCAATAGACCTCGCGGCCGCAGCTAGCTGTACGTGGTTCACTGTTGAGGTTTGCTCCGTTGTTTGCTTCATCACAGTCTTTCATGATATCCGCGCTCACTGAATTCCTTCTGCCCCTGTTCTCTTCCTGTGATTTCTCTGTCTCTTGTGATCTCGGACGACCATTTCTCGATGCATGTCCAGAGATGTGATTGGTCTCTCTTTCTGCTGGATTCTCATCTCTTGAGAACGCAGATGGATGCTCGCGTGTTTTCTGGCATCTCAGTTCTGGCTCCTCATTTCACGTCTGTTGATTGTTGTGATGCGGGTTTTCTCCGCAATACGCGGAATGTTCCTCACTCTGGGCGCTTCTAGTCGTTCTCGTACAATCCATTCCAAAGCTTCTGTAGTTCCTGTGTGTCCCTTTCCCGAGAGCTCCCCAAACCCTCCATTTAATGTTTGTGCTGTTTCTTTCATTCTGTTTTGCTATTCAAAATAGCTGAAATTCTGAGTTGGCTTGTATATAGTTGAATGTGTACATGAAGTCTGATGTTGTATGGCTAATCTGGGGGCACAGCATTAGATGGGTTTATTCCTTTGGCTTTAAACTTCCGCATCGCCGTCACATCTATAGTCAACGTGAACAAAAATGCGTTCCACAAAATCGAGCGCCCGAATCTTATCTTCGAGCGCTTCGGTGATATCGTGAGTAACTCGAAGGGGCAAATGCTCGTCGAGAACAATGTGCAGCTCGACGATGGCTTGAGCTCCGGTGTGGTAAACCATTATGTGGTCGAGACAGATGATTCGTTCATCGTGCTCGATCGCGATTCGCAGAATTCTACTGATGTGTTGCTGTTCGGCGCGACGACCAACCATCATGGGAATGTGGTCCATTGCGTTGTAGAACCACGAGAAGGCAATGAACGAGCTGAAAAATGAATTCGATGTTGCTCCATCTCTCAACCTCACTAACCAAACAAGAATAGCACCAAGCGGGTCGGCATAGATCCAGAAGTGGTCACCAACGTAGGCTCCGGTGAGCGCGACCATGCTGGTGATAATGTCGTTGCGTTGATCCAGTGCCAAAGTTTTGCTGCTGGTAGTGCCGTGTCGGTAGCACACTATTAGGAGGATAATCTTCAAGGAGCAACCGCCAACAAGGATTGCTACTGTCGGCAGATTAGCGTCGGGATTGAGCTGAAACAGGGGTTTTCAGTTTTCGGTCGAATCGCACTGCACTGATGCCCATTTTTTGTGGACAATTTGAAACATAATATTCACTTACGGATTTGCTGACAATTGATTCAACGGACTGGATGATCATCATGATGTTAGCGACTCCCATAATAATCGAGCTGACCACGATGGCCACAAGCTCTAGACGATGCCTTCCGCGAGGGTAGAAGTAGCGATTCGTGTTGTCAATGGCACGTAGACTCAGAAAAATGAGTCCACCGCTTGTGATGTCCATGGCTGAGTCAATGAATGCACTGCAACAGAGAGAAAACGATTATTACTTAGTGAGCGCATTGTCGGCTGACCTCACAACTGAAAGTGAGCCTGAAAGTATTGCTGCCGTCAAATTGCCAAACAACAAGCACACATTGAGCGCGAACGTCAGTGAAGAGAGACAAGAATCCATTTTCCGCGCTTTCGCCTCCTGTTGAGCGGATTTCTCGATGTGAACGACTTTATCGTAGTCCTGAAGCAGTTCATCGTCTTGATTGTACAATTCAACGAGCTCTTCTTGCTCTTCATAATACTAAAATCACTCAATAAAGCCGAGTTATGATAACACTACCATTTCTTACCCTCTCCAAGCTCTTTCTCCTTTTGCGCTTCTCGAAGAAGCCAACTTTCGGCGCTGCTACCACTCGGCGTTCCTCATCATTGCTGATTACCGTCTTTGTCTTCTCAGCTGCCGCCAGCAACGGCTGTTTCTCGCCGTCTCCGGTTCCCATTTCTGAAACGCGCCCGTAGTAAATCAACGAATTTATGCAACTGTTCCACAGTTTTGGGAAGCGCCAAAGTGATGTTTCAGTGTTGTAGTAGTGCACTTTTGCGAGACGGACTAATCAATAAGCGAGGAGCAACCGAAAATTGATAAGAGCACACGAACCACTCCTCGTCTGTATAAATATTTCCTTTACTGTGTGTGCGTCTGTGTGCAAAAATAAAATTCGCAGTTTTTAGCTGACCATGATCTTTGATAAGTCAAAGACGGACGGAGACTATCATCGCCGTATCACTGATTTCGCACATTTTGAGTGCGACCGCGCAACATGCGTTCTACAGTAAGACGACAGAGAAAACTGACTGGATTGCATAGTCAAGATGATAATAAACATCATGAAACGCGTTCATTCATTGCCGTTTGACGTCATCCACCCTGTCAGGCTCTCTTTCAGATGTCAGTTTTGACCAAAATAAGCAGCTTAATGTTTTTTGGCACTTATAGATATGCGTTACTGAGGTTATAGCCCCCGATGAACACGAGCTCTGACTCATCGCAAGGATTCTGAGCGGAGACTGCGCTATTGGACAAGATTGGCTTCAGCTCGATCTTGTTTTCCTCGTTTGATTGTTATTCTACTGCATTTCAAAAGCAAAACAGTCGTTTTTTCATCGCCTCCGCACGGTTCTAGGACACTGCGATGATCGATCGTTGTACTAAACAACAACACATCTGTGGAATCTCGTCAATCACGACTTAGCCATCGGTGTGTCACCTTAGCGCACAGATCGTGAAAGATCCCAGCCACGTAAATGTCAACAATCATTTTATTATTACTAGCAGTAACGTAGCAGTTTGTTCTTTGAACAATTCAGTCAACCCGCATATCATAAATTATTTCTACAGTAACCCGTTTCACAGTGCATCATCTTCCTCTTCTTCAATCGTTGTTTTGAGTAGATTGATTTGCTCCTGATTCGTCAAATTCCAATATCTATACGGTAATCCATATGCATACCTCATCTTTTATGTCCTCCAGCTCCTCTTTCCTATCTCGCTCGATCTTGTTCAGCGCTTTGACAGCTGCACGCGCCTCATTGAGATGCGCAGAATTCTTCGGGTGTAGCGGTGGTATCTCCTCTTGACTACGTTTGGGCGAAAGCCGCAGTGCGAGGGCTGGCTTCGCGTTGACCGGAGATTTCGGCAAGTGATGTTCTTCTTGGAATCCGTTCAACGAGCTGTTCGACAAATGCATTTCGCCTTTCCTAAAATTGTGGTAAGTCGGAGGCAAATACGGTGGCGCATACCCTATTTCTCGTTGCATCAACGTCGCGCGGTAGGCGTTCACATAAGAAGTGGCGGACACCTCAAGGTATGTGCATTCTTCCGTGATTACAACAGAGTAATCGGGTATAAATGAGAGATCTGGCCGTCTTGTCGAGAAATCAGTTCCATCTGAATATTGCTCTGGCTCAGATAACACTGGGTTACTGCAGTTACCAGCCACAGACATGCTTCTGCACAGATTCGTACAGTTTTGCGTCATTTTTCGAAGCACTTCACTACCGAACGCATGCCACGGTCCTGCTTCGAATTTCATCTCTCCCTGCAATCCATTTTCACTATGTAAACACTCTGATAGCGCTGCTGTTTACCTGTCCGATGGTTACCATCGCCCGGCCTTCCAAGATCAAAATAAAGCGATTGCTCATTTCGGCCTTTGTGAAGAGCTTCGCGGTCTTCGGAACAACGGGGAAATCCTTTCCAGCAATCGCTTTAAGTGCCGCAATGTCAACCTGTAGCAAACGAATTTAGAAATCAGTTTACGGACCGGTCACAGGTACCTTTTTGCAGTTGCTACGCACCAATCTTTCGAGGACATTACGGTCGATGTACTGTTCGGCGAACGCGGGCTCGTTGGCTACCAGCCACTGTACTGTAACCATTTCGATCTGCATTGAGACCGAGGCGTCCGGGACTTCTTTTTCAAAGAACTTCGTCAGATCTCTCTGTAAACAAATGATTTGGTTAGTGCATGAGTAGAAGAGCCAAATATGGAAATAACCGACATCCAAGGGGGTTGTATAAACAACTTCGCCTACTTCTGTGATTAGAGCACAAATCAATCAAACTCACATGAACTGTCTTTCTGCGTGTCCTGTTTACGTTGTCGGTCACCACATCGAATTCGTCAACGATTTCCGCCTGCAGTATTTCCTCGACAATGTCCTCCAGAGTGACGATTCCAACCAAATCAAACGACTCTCCGTTTGGCCGTTTCACTATAGCCATGTGACAATCACCCTAAACATACAGCATTTGCTTCAAGCTCAAATTGTTGGCCGCATACCCTCTTAAACTCTTCAAGCATAATCTTCAGCGGCGTATCTTCGAGGACGAATTTTACAGGATGTTGGTGATAGCCACAGACCGTTTTCACAGTGAAGTTGTCGTCAGGGTCAAGAAGAGCCAAGTCCTTGACAAATAGAATGTCCGTAATGCAATTCTTCTCGCCGGGCATGTAAACAGGAATTCGAGTATATCCTGTTCGCACAATTTCGGCGACTGCGCGGGCGTTCAATACCGTATTGCTGGGCAGCATGAAGACGTCCTCGATTTTGGTCATCACGTCTTTGCCGACTTTATCATAGAGCTCCATAGCGCCAACGGCGATTTTCCACTCGTCCGCGAGAACGCCGTCTTCGTTCACTGTATTCATTTTGATCAATTCCATTAGCCGTTTTCTGTCGTATCCAACCTAGAATTAAAATTGTTTGATTATCATTCATTTCGCATCGTTCTCCTCACGTATTCATCGCCGAGCAAACAATCCAGCAGCTTGCTGATCGGCCATGCGACAGGCATGGTGAGAAAAATGAAGAATTTCGTGATTCCTATTGTGTACGCTCCTACCGCCAAGCCTTTTCTGAAAAATGAAGTTCAGTTTGCAGCAACGAGACCAAAGTCCTACTTCACACACACGCTTTGAGGAATGATTTCACCGAAGATGACGATTCCAGCCGATGATACGAACAATGCCATGAATCCACTTGTGAGATCGCCGAATAGGATCGAAATGGCCGAGTTGACGATAACGTTCCCAAGCAGCAACGAACAGAGGAGCAGATTTCCTTTGCGACGAACAGGTAAGATGGTCGCTGCATACTTTTGCTCGTTCTCCGATCCTAACACAGTCAATTGTGGTTAACCAAAAGCATACAATGAAGGATTTGAATATACCTGATTTCAAGACCAGCTCCAATTCCATCGGAGTCAGCGACATTAGACCAAGCGTCAGTCCGGAGAAGAGCGCTGAGAGAACAAAGAAGCAGGCGATTACGGTAATTTGCACAGGTAACGGTAGGAAGTGCTGTCTTGGAGGATGTTCCGTGGTAAACCATGTTCGCGCGTCGTCAAGCTGAAAATTTCATATAAACGGCTATAGTCAAAGTCTTGAAGTCTCAAAGTCTCTTGAAGCTTAAATGGCGTAATTTCAATTTCCGGGTTGACTAGCTGCGATGATTGCATCAAGTTGTTTTGCTTCCCGCGCTCCGAGGTTAGTTTATTTGAATAATAAAATTTGGAGTTCACTTTTTTGGGAACTTGATTGTCTCGCTCCGAAATGCAATTTATCTTTTCAACTCACATCTAAATTTGTTCAACGTCAATACGTGGTCAAGACCACACACGTTGACAAAAATAGAATGTCACCGCGCTACCTCGCTAATTCGCATTTGAAAGTGAACAACAACTCTCGCGCCATTGAAACGTTCGAATCGTGGTGCTTGTTTTTAAAGAGTAAATAGTCGATTCGTGCTTATCGCTCACAGCGGTTTTGTATGCTTTCTCAGGTGTGAAAATCTAGGTGAGCCTGATCATTCACTCATTCATCCACTCCCGCGCTACTTTTCGGATTTTACGGCGCTTGAAGAGTTCGTTTAACAACCGAGACGTTTAGAAGACACGAATGCCGCTCAATTCGTTCGCAACTCACTCGCCCGTGCAGCGTCTCTTGCAAAATATCGATTCGGCACAACTTTGACTTACAGGCATCAAAATTCCGTTATTCAACGGGTTCTTCTGTTTCACGCACATCTTGTATGCATGAGCATTCTCAGGCAAAGCCGGAAGGGACAAATCGAAAACAGCCCGATGCTCAAAGTGCACTTTGAAGTCGTTCTCCGAGTTGATTACCCTAACTGCGTTTGAACAGTTGCCGCTCGCTGTGAAAATTAACTAAAAGATCATTATACTTTGGCTGCACACACCGTAATCCAACCTGGGCGATTTGCTCAAGCCTCGCACCGTAGACGACCACCTTGATTGGTACGTCGGGATTCACGACGCACGTTCCCGCGGCGTCGTAGCCGAACGAGAGTTCATCGTCCGGTCGCATTTCCGCTCGCAATCCATAGATGACCGCTGGTTTCACGGGCGGCAGTGTCGGCTCTGTTTCGGTCGCATTTCCGACCTCAGTGGGCGAGGGAGAGGTTGCATCGCTGTTCTGTAGAATATCCTCGACCTGCGCGGCAGTCTGTAGGGCGAAACAGAGGAAGATCAGTTGGAATAATAGCATAGACGATGCGCTAGAACAACTGAAATCAATGGAACAAACATAACAGTGATGAACGATCTGTGTGTGTGTGTATGATTCACAGCCGAAGAATGCCTTAAATCCACGCCTATTTTCATCAATTCCCGCCGCAAGTACGAATCGATTATGAAAAGTAAAGCGATTACAAAACGAATTGCCGCGATCAGTGTATGTATAAGCAAATAAACAGACATCTGGAAGCGGCGGGAAAGCCGCGGAAGGCGAACTTGTCATATTCCGAGGCCGACCCCCGTGTGCAAATGTCCCTCCCCACCCGCAACTGTTACCCGTCAACGGTCGTCCCCGTTTCGCTACTCTCCGCTCGCTCCTCCGGGCGCCGCCGCCAACTGACTAAGTGCAGCGGCAGCAGCAGCAAAGGGTGAGCTATCTTCAACCCCCGAATGACCGACCAGTTCTGACACCTCGCGCAAGTTTGAACGGTCTTCCGCGCGCGCGCACGCGCGTTATCAGCCGCGAAAAGCACATTATCGGCTGATTAGGAACGACAAACTGTTTGCAAAAAGTCTTTGAGTGACGTGCGACGAGAGGGCACGGATAAGTTGCGTTATTTCCGCGACGAGCGAGTGGGAAAAACAGCGCGAAGACAGACTAATAGATCAATTTGCTGCGATTTTCCAAATAGTATCATCGATCAGGTATTGTCGCCTCTTTTAGCGAGCATTGAAACGAATTTACGTTAATAGTAAGGAGAGCATTGCTTTTCGGAACTCACGAAATAAGTAATGCCGGCAAGTAGTTGGAAGTTTGACATGCAAAGCTCTTGTTTCTGACAAAATACAGAGCTGTAACACAAAGGGACATGGAAAAATGGTCGAATTTACAGTTGAAGTGCGCATTATCTGCCTGTATACTGTATCTTTTAGTCTCAAAAGATTAGTTCAAGTGGATTCAAGTGGAATTCTGCTGCCTTTTTCACGAAGCAAACAATTTAGTGGCCGGATGATTGGAAACATGAACAGTTTTGAACTGTGACAGTGTCTACGCCTTTCAAGCAACGTGAATTGAGTGTGCACTCAATTTATGCAAACAATGCAGAAAAAGCGCAAACCTGTTGTTTTGGATCGAACTAGACGGCAACAAAAAGCATTACATCTTAAATATGCAATAAAATAAGATTTCCTTTGCCAGTAAACAGGCAATTTAGTGCTTTGAACACAGCCAAGTGCTTGAAGCAACACATGACAACGATAAGCCAAATAGAACAAGCCAACTCTGAGGCCTGAAGTATGTCCCGCAGACCACTTTCTCACGCTCACTAAACGCAAGTTAATCACGAATTTTAACGCAACACGTTGACCCTTAAATAGCCTTCTATTAAATCGATTTGGCCTCAGGCTCAAATACAAGCCTCGCCAACGCACTTTGGAGCAAACAGCGCTTTTGCGGAAAGCGTTTATAGCGCCACCAATAACAACAATCAAAAAACAACAACAACAAAACAACAATTAGCAATTCCGGTTACTTCCTCTTGCTCTTCGTGCCCTTCTTCTCCTTCTTTTGAATCTTCTTCGATACACCAACCGAGCGCTTCTTCTTTTTCTTGCGCATCTGACGTTTTGGTGCCTCTTCTGTGGACTTTATTTTTGGCTCTTTGTAGAATGGGTCTACTTCACGGGCGGCCAGTTTGAATCTAACAACGGAGAAGCACCATAACCACAAACTATCGCCTATTTGAACTCACTGATCCGAGAGTTTGTACAGACGCTCTCGCCTCTTGGCGTTCACGGTCGGTTTCTTGCCAAGCTCGAAGAACAACTCGCCAAAGTAAGCATAGTCAATCTGCAACGCAAATGTCATTTCTAGTTTACACGGGCTTCCTTTCACCTTGACTCCTCCATCATCGGAGCTTGCTTCCTCCTCCTGATCGATTCTCTCCGCTTTTTCTTGCAAGACGGCGTTAAAAATTTCATCGGTAAACGATTCAAACAGGTAGCCACTAAATTCACAACTGAACTCCATTCCACTGAAACTCTATTTAACATACGAGCTCTTCTCCACAAGCACATCAGCGTAAACGCGTAGATAGTCTGTAACCGTTTTGATGGGAACAGCGCCAGCGAGATCGAGTTCGTCGAGGAACATGGACGCAAAATGGAACTTGATAGCGTCGCAAACAGTCGAATCAGAGGTGATCACAGTTTGGCGCAGCACGTCAAAGTACTTTGATGCATCAGCATCCCATTTGAGTTCGCTCATGCAAGCGAATGTAGCACGAAGAATTCTACGCATAAGCTAAAATCCGAAAGATTGATTTCAGTCAAGACCAGATGCGTACCATTAGGAATTTGTCCATGCGCCAGCGATCAACCGACGGCCATTGCTTGGAGAGGGCGATAATCAGAGCGCGCAGGAACAAGGCGGCTTGGTCATGGGTGTGGAAACAGCTCAACAATCCGGCGATTTTCCCGGCTAATTCCTCTTGCAGAAGGGGTTTGTCCTGCATCCAAAACACGTAGTGCAGTCCTTTGCTTAAACGCAACAACGATGCTTCATTGAAGCCGCCTGTCGATTTTGATTGGACCTTGATCCAAGAGGTGAGCTGCTCCAGCGCTCTAGCCCGAACGGGAGGTTCGCCACAGGCTAGTTTCTGTGCGAATACGATTTCCACGCTTTCCACGTCGATGTCCATTCTAGGTAGAGATTGATGGTTTTAGCGAGACTTTGAGTTAGAACGAATTAGGCACGGACACAGCGTTTTGCGGTAGAATCAAGGTAGTCAGAATAGAAAATAAATCCTAAACGTTTCGAAAACCAAGTCAAAGCAAAAAAACGAATGTACGAGCTTTCCATCAATCCGAACATCCAAGGCTCCTACCACGAAACTGGCTGATTATCCTCAAAGGGAAGAGAGAAGGCTTGCTGTCACAAGCATGGCTGTCGGCATCTTCACCAAATTTGGGTCGACACGGCACAGTCGCTTTCGGTCGGTTAGGTACTGGATTCGCGAATCGCGAATAGAGGATCTACTGCTACATTTTGCATGTTCGCTGCTTGTTAAGTGGCTTGTGCACCGTATTTGCTTCCAGTACCTGGTTGCTATTCCTCCATGATCCATTCAAAGATTGCGAATGTCAATGTTTTCACGGATTTCAAGCGCAAACAGCTTTTAACCGATTCTTAGAAACCCTGCAAGTGACTAACGTTATAAATCAGCACACAATTGCCAGTGGCCCGATTGTATCTAACCAAAGCAAACGCATACAACCTCAATTAGCTCCGCGCAGACCCCGCCTCACTCACAAGATATGAGTTAGTTTGTCGATGCTTAGGTGAGCATGATAGCCTCTTTTTACTCGCAACGTTGCTTGGCAACCACACTTCAAGCAAAAGCCCTGCCTGCCGCTATTGAAGCTTACTTTGTTTGGCAGAAGTGGCGGCCAGATATTAATCACTCTGTGTGTTCGTTGAGTTTATTGTGCTTGAGAACGAGTATTTTGTTGCTGGTGATTCTTTTCGTCTGGCTCTGATTAGTGAGCACTTGAGTGCGCCAACACAGGAACTTCATTAATTGGAATTGATGGTTGTAGACAGCTCGTACACGTTTTTGACAGACAAAATCGGTCAAAACAAAGTGACACCTTTGGGAAACAATATGTGGTGTAGAACTCATTAGCTACTTTAAAGCAACAGAAATAGTGTTTTTAGTGGAAATTTGCGATTTTAGGCGATTAAAACGGTTTCAAAACTAGTCGATGTGAGTGATCCTAATCCATGCACGCTCGTT
Source organism: Steinernema feltiae (assembly GCA_007213375.1). NCBI lineage: Eukaryota > Metazoa > Nematoda > Chromadorea > Rhabditida > Steinernematidae > Steinernema > Steinernema feltiae. Next base: position 23,041 of record MQUG01001242.1, on the reverse strand, counting down.
CCCTCGATTCAGAAGTGGAAAGCTGTAGATAAGAAAAAAAAAACGATTGACCTAGCTGCTTCTACCCTCATTGACTGATCCACTTTGATTTATCCGTTGGAAGGATGATGTAATGTATTGGAACTATTGACTACACTTCTCAAATGAGCGCTACATATAGGCAGCCATTTCGACGTGCTTGCATGTCATTTTTCAACTAAAAAATGATCAAAAGAACAGTGAACATAAACCGTCCTAGCGCTGACCTCCAACAAACTGACAAGTCTTAGTCAAATGACTCTGTATTCGTCTCAGAGGGTTGAGATTTGATTCCAATTGTTTGTGTTTATCATTGCACAGAATGATCAATGCGAATGTGAAAATCCACAGTTACAGACAACAGCGACAGTCACTTTGCTCTGCGCTCATCTGTTGCCGTAAAAGCGTTCAGTGGGAAACGGTAATTAGTAAAAAAAGTAAGAAAAATCATTCCAATCATCCCGACAGGAGCCCTTTTTTGGTCGCCAGGAGACGGTAGCCCTCGGAAAGTGGCCTAAATAATCTGTTTTACATTGCGACCGTGTTTATTCCTTTCAAGCTTTCGTAACTCTCTATTCCAGAGTAATTCAGAACGTCACCGAAACATGGCGCGTGCTCAACCTGTGCCGATGCTCGTTGACCCCGATTCCGGAGAGGTAACCTTCAACAAGAAAGCCCTCTTGCAGAGGTCGCAATCAACTCAGACCGAGCGTGAGCCAAAGCGCCGCTCTTCGTGGGTAGCTGCTCCATTGATCCGTCAGTAAGTGATTCATAACACATCTTGCGACTATTAGCCCTTCAGTGACATGATCAAATTCCAAGAGGAAACAGCCATGTGGAGCAAGTTTCTTCGCTCTGCTCTCGAAAGCACAAACACAGAATTGTAACGCGGTGATCACTGGAATAGGAACATGAGAACTCTCGTTTAGGACACCGTTTGTGCCGCGCATGCATGATGAGCAAAAATACGTTCCACTCGTGAATCCACTTGACGAGGAGCAGCGACGCATAGCATCTTGTATTATTGTCAGTAACATCGATTACAGTGTGCTGCCACCGCAGTTAGAAGCGGTCTTTTCCGGTAAAGCCATACGCATGATCTTGATGCCGCGCTGTTTGCGTAGCAAGTATTCGCTCGGAGTGGCCTTTATTGAATTCTGGAAGTGGGAATCCGCTATTATGGTACGTTCATGCATGCTCGTCGATTGTCGTGATTTGTTCGTTCAGGCGTTGTCAATGAACGAGATCCTTCTGTTGAGCAAAGAGCTACAAGTTAGCCTTCTTATGGATTCGCATCCGAGCAACTACAACGCCGCTTGTTGCATCTGCGTGCAGAATTTGCCTCCCAGCACAGGCCACAAGGAACTCTTTGCGATATTTCAACGCTTCGGAAAGGTATGCTTTAATTTGTGTTGCTTTGTAGTAAGAGAGCATTTCAGATTGTCTACGCCGTCTACGAACCGAACGAAAATGGAGAGGAGAGCGCAACTGCATACCTCATGGTAAGATTGTCATTGAGATTTGGTCTACTGTACCCATTTTGAAGTATGGAAATGCGAGCTTCGCAAGCACCGCGCGAGCCGAGATGGATGAAGCTGTCGTAGAGGGCTATGCACTCGTCGTCTTCCCGATTACCGAAAACATTTGCAATACGATCTTCGAGGGAAATCTGGATAATTTGATGAATTGGGTTCGACAACCGGTGCAGATAACCAAGGCTGTTGCAGAGTTGCAGCGATGTGGAGAAGCACGGCAAAACAAGGAAGAGGAGAGGAATTTGCTGCGCCACGGGTCGTTGATTGGCGGTACCGTTCAACAACAACCAAATGAGGAAACCGCAGCTAGCAACGCTCCCGCAGCTGAAAGTCCTGCAGGTGACGATGAATCGTCGCCTGAAGATGAAAATATGGATTCTTTGGATGTATCCGTAGCCGTTTTCAAATCTGTTCATCCAGTTGTCGGTGCAGCTTTGCATCCAGACCCACCAGCGTCACCTACTGCTCCTATTTCCGGTGCAACCATAACACTCCAAGCTGTAAGCGACGGTAGACTCTGGTTCATCATTGCTAATTGTGCGCCGCTTTCAGCCGATTGTTCGACAGACGACGCACCAAACCACTTCAACTGCCAACATCAAAGTTGAGCAAATGGATCTTTCTCCCCAATAGTGCTCATTCCGCAGCTTTCCCATGCTCTGTCTGAGCACGTAGCACGCAATCAGCATATCTGACATTTTTAAAAGTTATTCAAATTTAATTTACTAACGGTTAAATTGGTCTCTACGGTGAAATTCTACTTTAACTCTCATAAATCTCAACATCCCCTCCCTCGCAAAACAATCCATCTCAAGTTTGGTTCCCTGCGCTGCGTTCAGCAAATCTTTGCCAGCATAATTTCTGCGTATCTAAAGTTAATCTGTGCAACCGCTCCGATCACAAGTACCGGTTACTTTCTCCCGATGACATGTCACTCTTCTCTCCAAGACGATTTTTATTATACATTTGCTATTTACAATGTGTGTGTGTACTTACATGATGACAACGTGACTTAATATCGATAACTTGCGCTTGGAAGCGCCCTATAATAAAATTTGATGATTGGAAAGACTTCATTTTTGCGACGTGTGCACCTCATTTCTCATTTGTCGGGGTCTTGTTCAGAGACTCCATGTATTCCTGAGTGGACAGAGCAAGAACCTGGGCCAAATCCTGATCGTTATCTGAACAATCAACACGATACTTGTAAACAGTGTGCAAATCAGCATACCGAAATTTTGAGCTCGGAGGAGTTCTTCGTAAAGACCGGTATCCTTGCTAGAGTTTTCATCCTGTGGTTTCTCTCCATTTGGTCTGCTTTTTGTGAAGACATCTTTCGACGTAGACGGACCAGGCTCACAGAAGTCGATGTTGAGGGAAGAGAACGATTCGCCTACTAACAATGAAAACAAACCGGTGAGAGTTGTATTAGACAAACTTACCACGCTTACGTGTTTTAGTAGAAACGCTATCGTAACTACAGCCTGGCAAATTTGGTGAGGAAGCACCCCGTTTCACACCATGGTACTGAGGCGAGCGACACGGCTTACTGCTTGACTGAACCAAAGATGGAGCTTCGGGAATATTCAAAAGGTTTTGCTTTGCAGTTTCTGTTGCAGAAGGCACGGCCGCTTTTGAGTTGAGTTGGTTGCTTTCCGGTTCCGGTGACTTCGATTTCCGACGTTCGATGTGCTCGTACCCGTGCCTCATTTTGTACGCAGCTTCTCTCTTAGCACATTCGTTCATGAACTGATCGTACGATTGTTTCATGGCCTGATATACAGTTCGTTCATTAATATTCAAACTATCACTCTTACGATTTGATTGATCTCTTCATCCGTTCTCTCCCAATCGCTCATCTTCATCTTGTCCTTCAGCATTGCTTCTTCGATCTGTTGGCTCTCGGATGCACGGAGAGCACCGTTCAGCAAATTACGATCTGCTTCGCCTGGGTTCAGTCCTGGCAGTCCCAGGCCGACACCGATTGTTGCGTTGAACGGATCAATGACAGAGTTGTAGTGAGAACGACCGTGATAGGAGAGGCGCAACGGTGCGTTTATGGCATCTGATCTGTCGTCTCTGTTCTTGAAAGACTTCAAGGGCTCTAAGCAAATTCGGGGATTAAGAATTATCGTCCTTATGGTGATCATACTTGTGTCATATTCATAGATCTCAATAGGCCGTGCGTAGATTTCGGTGAGTACTTGAAGCTCCAAATGATTGCCATGAACGTCCAAGCGTCTCTTTCGAGCGATGTAATCGGTCATATCTTCCGTGACAAAGGAGGAAAACTCATCGCGGTTTTTCGACTGAAAAGCGTTATCAGAAGGGTTACAACATCGTTGAATTACCAAATATTCCATACAAAACTTTCGGATTTCAGCATGCATGTTTTGGTCACCATAAATTTGATGAGCTGAAAGACGAGAGATTAACGGAAAAATCGGATAAACAACATACCGACTGCCCGGAACATGCAATTTCCATCACCTTCCATCTCTACTATGTCGAAACCTCGCTCTTCCTTCATTCGCTTAGAAAATTCGACCTCGAGCTTAAAAAAGTAATGAAAGTGAAGAATCCGAACGGAGACTGGCGTTTACCGCATCATCTTTGAATCCAGCACCGTATTCATCATCTGAGTTGCATCCTGTCTCCTCCTTCTCGTTCTCTTTTTCTTTCTTGTGCTCATGCTTAGCTGGCTTCTCGTGCTTAGCTGACTTCTTGGATTTTACAGCTATATAAAACTCTAGAATTACCAGTCAGAGAGAACTAACATACCGTTCTCGTGAACGGGACGGCAACCAGCGTGCTTCGTCAGCCTGCTACGCAAGGCGAGTGCTGAAGCAGTGGCGGAATCGCCCGAGCGACTCTTCTGGCCATAGTCCGTTTCATCGCTCTGATCTGGAGATGAATGACCGGACTGTCGGCTGAAAGATGATGAAACATGCAGATACAGAACAGCAAGCGACGCATACCTGCTGCATCGTTCACCAGTTTTCGCAGAGCTTTTCTTCTTTGGCGCAATAGTCATAGTTCAATACCTGAAAAATAAAGTAACGAATAAGAAGGCGAATGAAATAGAACAATGAAATAGAAGAACCACGTGCACCCGCTTCGTATCATATATAGCGGCCCCATTGCCTTCCACCACTTAATGCAAATAAAAAAGACAAGAGGTATTTCTACGTGCTTTCAAAACACGAATTCGTAACGATAAATTAAAACCGAAAGAAATCCTTTCATCACTGTAGACGGAGATAAACGGCGTTTTTGATTAATTACAATATTTACATGTATTATCGAAAATGAGAAGATGATGCAGCAAACAGCGAGCGAGAGGCTTCAACTCGAGTGAGTGGAAGCTACCGATCCAGTTGAAGACATCGAATTTAACAATGGATCGGCCATTCCATCTCTCTCCTCAATGAGCGCTTTCTCGAGAATAACGCGACTTTCCTTGTAGCGTTGAGTTTCGTCCATGGCATATTCATACATCCATCCAAGTCGATTCTGCAAAGAACACTACCGTACTGTAACATAATTGCTGGGGAAACTGAGCTTCGATTCAGGATACTACACGTATCCTATGCATCTAACTTACTAGTTTCCGTATGCGCAAAGCATGCCAATTTCAGAAAATGTACAAAAATTTTTGCGCCATTTGCCTTTGCACAATTGAACGGGACCGAAAAGGTTTTGCACAATGCGGTAAATGATGCCGGTCACCGTGAAATCATAAACCGATGCCATGATTTTGTGAATATTAACGAAGCTCCCGAGACATTCGCTTCTAGTCCTTCGCTTACTTTGCAGTGCTTGCACATGACGTCCCGCACTAGGTGCTTTCCTGTTAGCATCGTTCGTTGCTGCATCTCCGAATAGTCAATATTCACCACCCGTTCGAACAGATAAGCCCTTCCTGTGGAACCTGGAAATTCAGTTGTCACTTGATTAGCTCATCACTACAACTTATTCAAACCTGTGAATCGATTCGAAACGAGTTCTCCTTTGTGGGTCAAATACGTTTTGCAATGCGCGCAGACGTAGACGCGTCGTCCGCCAATATCGTCAAGGAAAACACGGCCCATTATCTGAAAACGGTGATGAAAGTAAACAGAAAAGGTACAACACACGCTAATAAGATTGCACGATTCACGGAAAAAGGCATCATACGAAGACTACTGGCATGTTGGAGCAACGTAAAAAAGCCGCGAGCGTGCTGTGCATATCGCCGCGTCGTCCGGTCGCTATCAATGCTTCACACTTTATCCGTCGGATAGGAAATGGAAATACATGCGCTATTCCGCTTGCGTCACAGTCACAGTCATAAGTTACAAAAGAAACGGAAGCGGAAAGCAGGAAAGCCTGAAGCTCCCGTGCTGTCAAAGCCGTTTCGGGCAAATCAGATGCGCAGTGCACCTTGCAGCGCAGTATGTTGATGCGCTGTCTTTGATTTGAATGGGAAGACGCCGCTGGCTCATGCTTCAACACAGAACTTGGGTGCTCAATTCCTCCAGCTTAGCTGATGGATTACTTGCTGCAGGCATTGCAATAAGTCGTACAACATTGCAGATTCCTCCGGCGTCCATTCATAGCATCGCCGCAGGACCCGGCTACACACGATCGCCGCTACTTCATCTTCCGCCGCTCGTATCAGTCGTTGAAGTCAGTCGCCGCTCCAGCTCCATTGCTCCAAGGCATTTGTCAACTTTTCGCTTGTTGTTACTTTCAACTGCGCTACTGCTGTCTATCGTAAACAAACCAAAAACAACGCAATCGAATGGGCGCAGACTTCCCAACCAAGACAGAATGCAAATGGTTTTCGTTTGGTCGATCGAATCTCCGCCGTCGTCCTCCGTCGCACCCGCGCCGCGCTTACGGCCTCCTCTCTGTGGTCTCTTCACTTCAGGGTTGTTAGTTTGGATGACGTTCGCTACTCAGCTGAGAACGACAGCTCTCACTCTCTCTTCTCGGTGCGTCGCCGCCGTCTCAGTATAGCAACCGACCGAACAAAATAATTTTTAGGTGTCACTTCGCTGCGACGGCGGCTCCCGACGGGAAATCCTTTAGCTACCATCACACCTCGATTTCAGTGCACTTCCCCTAAACGACGTTGGCTTCTTCGCTTGCCCGCCCCGGCACTGGTCACAAACCTCGAGTTTTTTGAATTTACCACGATTCTGGGATTACCACAACTGTGTATCTGGCCTAATACAGTTAAACGCGTTCGCGCATTCCTCGCGTACACCTAATATCCCCCAAAACCGCCTCTTATACTAGTTTGATTTCAGGTAAAACAATCCATCTATAATGGTGAGTATCACGGTTATTCCAGCACTAGCTCACATTCAAAGCATAATCCTGACTTTTCTGACTTATATATTCTTTAGGGTGTCGATATCTGCCACAAGTACGACCGCAAGGTCCGCCGTACCGCTCCTAAGAGCGAGGACCCTTACCTTAGCGTCCTCGTCAAGGTTTGCACCTTTTCGGCCTATCTCAGCTATTCAGTTTCTGCTCTATTTGTAGCTCTACTCTTATTTGGCCAAGAAGACCAATAAGAAGTTCAACAGCATCGTCCTCAAGCGCTTCTACATGGCCCGCCGTCATCGCGCTCCCCTTTCGTTGGCTCGCCTTGTCCGCAATATTAAGCGCCAGGGAATCGACAAGATTGCTGTCGTTACTAGCACTATCACCGACGACATCCGCCTCTACGAAGTCCCCAAGCTCACTGTAAGAACTCTTGCAGCGATGATCATAAAATGAACCCTCTCTTACAGGTTGCCGCTCTCCACGTTACCGAGGGAGCTCGTCGCCGCATCTTGGCCGCCGGTGGTGAAGTTCTGACCTTCGACCAGCTCGCTCTCCGTGCCCCCAAGGGTGAGAACACCGTCCTTCTCGAGGGACCCCGCAAGGCTCGTCGTTCTGAGAAGCACTTCGGCGCTCCTGGTGTGCCCGGTAGCCACGCCAAGCCTTTCGTCGCTCACAAGGGACGCAAGTTCGAGCGCGCTCGTGGACGCAGGAAGACTTGCGGATTCAAGGTCTAAGAATTGTTACGCTGAAAATATGTGTTCAGTTTGTTTGTTGTTTACACAATAATATGTTTGTTGGTTGTCATTGATTGTCCGCTTGCCACCTATCAAATTCCATCCATCGGTCGTCGAAGAATTCTATTTTGCTGACAATGAAAGCCTATTGCTATTCACCGGACAAGACAAGGCCCGCAATATCGATGGCAGCACATCGTCACTGTAGACTTTACACAGGGTCTTCCAGTTGGGACCTGTGCGTTCATTTTACAAGGCATTCGTAAACTTGCCGAAACGGGAATCTTGATGTTTCCTCAAAAGCCCTAGTGAAGTATAACCGAACTAGCCAACAGATAGAAGTTTATCCATTTGATCGGCTGTTTCAACTCGAATGCTCATTTCTTTCAAGATCGCATGTGCAGAGCCGATAAAGCAAACACAATGTATTTAGCATTGACTTCAGAGTTATTGCGAGTGATCAGAGAATCAGGATTATTTATGCGCCATCAACTTCATACAAGAAATGGCGTCCATGCCATCTACAATGAGCGGCTTATGGCGTTCGACTCACGTTCGGCGGCGTATCGCGAGTGATTTCAGTTATAATTGAAAGAGCGGAGCCAATTCGCGACGGAGGTCCCACGCGCCACAGCGCGAGAGTGTGAGCAGCCAACGATTTCAGCAATTTTTGGCAACTCTGCCTTGCAAGTTGAAGAATGATGACCAAGGAATGTGGCCATCTCTTTGCGGAAATAATGATCGTTTCTATACTTAAACGAAGCTTGGTGTAATGTTTGAAGGACATATGAAGCATGGTAAGCTGCTCATTGGTCTTGTCATTCCCCCGCGTCATCTTCGGGCCTTCTGCTTCCGTCGTCCTCGTGGAATCCGTGATCTGAGTTGAGTTGCCATGCTATGAGTTTCCCGACACCACCAAAAAACAATTAATATTTTTTAATAAATAAAATCATGCATTTTATAATAGAAATAAGCATTAAACGACCATTAAACGCGGGCTTTTCATTCTGCCCTTTTAATCACGTGTGCGTACTTTTGATTAAGCTCTTGAAGCTCCTTCTCAACGGCAGCCAATTGTTCATCAATATAAGCGCTGTCCTTGTTCTCAACTGCTTCATCTAATTCCTTCTTGGCTTTCTCATTGACTTGCTCACTCAGCTCATCTTCAATTGCTGACAGCTGCTCGAACATCAGCATCGTATCATTAAACTCAAGCTGCGTATCCTAGGTCACTGATTTTACCAAGCACATCAGCAGATTAAACTAACCTCAGTCCATTTGTTATACATCATCATTCGATATCCCAAATCCAGGGAAGCACCGAACACAGTTTTGACATGATCATATGCCTTGTCCGGTTGAATCGTAAGCAACTGGCGTAAGCGATGATCACGAATCGCACACTTAATGGTCACCGATCTGAGCTAAACGAACCAGTTCATGCTAAGCAATGCAGCAAGCGGATTAAACTACCTGTGTCATTTCCATGCGTACTTTCATTCGTACCGCGAAGCACACATTGTCGACGATATCATCTTTCAGTGCGCTGAGGTTCTTCGTCTTCGTCTTGGCTTCAGCTGTCGAGTTTAGCTCATTAAGTTCTTCGTCATAATCGTCGAAGTCGCTTGCAACCGAAGTGATGTAGTCGCGGAGAGATTCTTTATAGTTGTGCTCAAACTGGGCATTCTGGATGACGAACTCGATCGACTCGTCGCTGTTCTTCTCGGCATTTGCGTCGGCCATTCTATCTGAAAATAACATCAAGCGTACAAGAAGCAGTTTTATAGCCCCATTGCAGAATGTAGAGATTCGAAACCAAGAGAAAGCGCCACACGACACACGGACCGCACACACGGCATAAACACGCTATACTGACCTTTGTCGCTCTTTTAAGGCACCTTTCCTGACGTTCGCACGCCAACTGTCCGGATGTCTCATGTGCGACAAAACCGACACGTCAGTCACTTGTGCCGCTTCATCAAGTAATTGCGGCGGGAGTTCCGCTGTGCAACAGAATCTGTGAGATTCTCAGTTGCGGGGAAAATTTTCGGCAACTGTCGGCAGTCTCCGCACGTGCAAATTTGAAGAATGTTGAAGAAGGGATAAAAGAAGGGAAGAAGGGATGCAATTTAATAACCATGCTCTGCTGTTTGAGCGAACTATATGATTCGTAATTCAATAAATCTTGCCCTTTATCAAAAATATAATTGTATTAGATCGCATAAATTGCGTATTCTCATAAGATTTCAATTTCAAACACGAATCAATCGTTGGAATTTCGCAAAGGTCCCATGAGTTTTTCAGATGACGATACCATGTGATAACGTTTTTCATTTCTGCTACGAATGCTGACTTCTTTATTTTATGCAATAAATTTATTCTGTCTCTATTCTCCTTTTTGAACACTATTGATGGTGTTTTGTTTGTTTCAGTGACGGTTCAGTATGCTACGTGTCGGTATTATCGGTGCTGAAACCCTCCTTGGGAAACATCTCCGTTATGCCGTCGAGCGTGAAACCGATTGGGAGATATCATCATGGAATCCAAGACCGATTGATGTTGAAGAAAACAACAACATGTTGCGTGAAGGTTGCGTCACTTTCTCTGGCGTATCTTCTCTGGAAGCGGCTGTAGCTGGATGCGACACGGTCTTTTGTTTGTACGAACTACAGGACATGTCGGCGGCACCTGATCTGGTGTTAGCTAACTTATTGTTCGTTTTTTTTGTTCTTTTTTGTTTGTTCAAATTTGTTCAGCACTTTAGAGATGACGGGAAGCGCAAGGAATGCGCCAGCATCTTATCGTCAAATCCTCCACCGAAGATGTTTCGACAAGTTTCTTCTGTTTCCAAGTCTCACGTTACTCGTGATCGTGAAACGTGAGCTTTTAGGGCTGCAAAGTGCGAGAATTGGGCGAATCGATCCTCCGACAAAGTACACGTACACTTTGGTGCGGTGTGTGGTCTTCTCGAATGAAAAAAAGCGCGAAAATTCGGGGAATTGTCGGGGAACTGGTTAAAAAAAAAGGGATTTGGGCCGCGCTGACACGCAACTTGAGTGTAGAACACGATATCCCTTGCTTCTGATACCTTCGATGCCGCTGGGGATAAAAGTTTATTCTAGATGCATTTATAAACTTAGAATTGTGACAATCTCACAAAACCGGTGAATTAAAAGGAAGATAGAGATCTGCGAGATTGAGAGAGAAAGAGAGTTTGCGACATAAAATTGAATACGTGATATGTGGTTAAAGCGGGCTATTCTCGTTCCTCGTTCTTCGCGGGTCCAGATCCACTGTCTTCTTCCTGCGAGGCGATTCCCTCGTCGACGTCTCTGGGCGACGTCTTCGGCGAGCTCGCCTCATCGTCGTTCTCAGCGCTGCGCCGCTTCCTCGCGTTCTTCGAAGTCGACTTCTTCGCGCCCGGCAACTTGGACTTGCAAGCGCGTGGCGGATTGCTGCGGCGCTTCTTCGCGGGCGCCGATTCCCGCATTGCCGAAACCTTCTTCTTCATCTGCGGCGTCGCCTCGCGCGACTCGGGAATGAGCCGCCGAATCCCATGAACGAAAGCGCGACGACAGAACGGACCGTCGAACGACTCGTCATCGTCGTCTTCGTCTTCGGGAGGAACGGACTTCGAATCTAGATCGAACTGCACAGTGACGCGAACGTTCCAGCGGTCAGCAATACCTGGACGACTGCGCTCCAGCGCACGGAGCTCCTCTTCCATGTCCAATCCTTGACTGCTGCGTCTGCCGTGCTGGCGCTGGTAACTGCGATACTCGTTGGTCGCCTCTTCGGCTTGATCGTTGCGGCAATGGCGAATGTCCACTGCGAGTGGCGCTGGAAGCTTGACTTGATTGTTGTCGCCGGCGCCGATTTCGACCAAATCGCCTTCGACGCGAAGAGATTCGCGCGCGCTGGCGATGCCTTCATCATCGCTTGACGAGAGCTCTTCGTCTTCTTCTTCCTGAAAGTGAATGTAGTTGCTTAATAGCGATAGGCAGCGGCAGCGCTCACCTCAGGGATTCGAACGTTCCTCCGCATTCCACGGCGCAACTCCCTCATCGGCGGATACGGCGCGCCAATCTCCACAAGTTCAGTCGCTTCCGAGTCATCGTGCGTCTCGTAGAGCGTCTCGTCGACAGACCAATGAGGACGTGGCTGCTCATCCTCCGATTCCGAGTCGTCATTCGCGTTTGCGGGAGGATAGCGCCGGTAGCCATCGTCGTTGCCTTGATTCTCGTTGTCGGCCATCGTTGTTACACACACCTGGAACGCACACAGCATTGGGAACATGGGAACAGCGTGTGGAATGACCAGGTAAACGTCAGTAAGCAACTGTTAGTATAGCTCAAAATCACAAAAAAATCAAAATTAAAAAGAAATTTATTATATAAGCTGCCCATTATATAATTACATAAAAAAGAGATCTAAAACTACAACACGACGAGAATAGAAGAATAGGAGGTGCGCGCGAAGGAGGCAGGAAGGACCGGTGATATACAGGTATATCAACAGAATAAATATAAAATTGCATAAAATAAAGAAGTCAGCATTCGTAGCAGAAATGAAAAACGTTATCACATGGTATCGTCATCTGAAAAACTCATGGGACCTTTGCGAAATTCCAACGATTGATTCGTGTTTGAAATTGAAATCTTATGAGAATACGCAATTTATGCGATCTAATACAATTATAGTCGGTTTCAGCTGCGCCATAACAATTCGCAATTGGCAAACACGGTAGAATCTGCAGGTATTTCGCGTCAGGAACCCTAATTACTGACTGTCGACTCTTATCGTGCGAAATTTCAGCAACAGGAAATTGGGTTCCTGACGCGAAATGCCTTCGCATTCTACCGTGTTTGACAATTGCGAATTGTTATGGCGCAGCTGAAACCGACTATAATTGTATTAGATCGCATAAATTGCGTATTCTCATAAGATTTCAATTTCAAACACGAATCAATCGTTGGAATTTCGCAAAGGTCCCATGAGTTTTTCAGATGACGATACCATGTGATAACGTTTTTCATTTCTGCTACGAATGCTGACTTCTTTATTTTATGCAATTTTATATTTATTCTGTCTCTATTCTCCTTTTTGAACACTATTGATGGTGTTTTGTTTGTTTCAGTGACGGTTAAGTATGCCACGTGTCGGTATTATCGGTGCTGAAACCCTCCTTGGGAAACATCTCCGTTATGCCGTCGAGCGTGAAACCGATTGGGAGATATCATCATGGAATCCAAGACCGATTGATGTTGAAGAAAACAACAACATGTTGCGTGAAGGTTGCGTCACTTTCTCTGGCGTATCTTCTCTGGAAGCGGCTGTAGCTGGATGCGACACGGTCTTTTGTTTGTACGAACTACAGGACATGTCGGCGGCACCTGTTCTGGGTGATCTGATCTTAGCTAACTCATTGTGTAAGAATAATTCCGGCCGTCCTAATCTAATACAAGTGTTTTCAGTTGTTCTTGAGTTGATGCAACATTGTCAGCGGGCTTCCGTGGAGAGATTCGTGTTATTGAGCTCTTACTACGTGCAATGCTCGCGGGTCTGGCCGAATCTAAACTCGCGTGAATTAGACTCTCGTCTTTTCGATTACGATCACCCTTTTCACGAGTACACCGCATCGAAAGTAACAGCGGAGATTGCGGTTGGACTACCTTGTAAGTCTATGTTTGTGACTGTTTTCTATTTGCTTGTTTAGCACCGATGCAAAGACTAATTGTGCGTACAGGTCCGCTTTACGGTGAGGGAGACTTAAAATCGCTTATCTGCGATTCGATCAAGTTCTGTGGGCTTCCACGTTTGAGCGATGGGGATGGCGCCATACAGGTAAAATGTTGATTTGATGCCCAACAACTCAATGTTAATGTTTAGTTTACATACGCTGGAAATGTCGCATATGGATTGCTTGCAGGTGTTCGTCACATGAAAGCACGTGAAAGTGTTACGTGCGACACTGTGCTAATGCTCGATCGTACTCCGATTCGTAATTCCCAGGCAACCTTGGACGATTTATTATCTGTGAACGAACAGTCTGAGTACAAACAATGCATGTATCTAGTGTTTTATGGGATATACTTTCTGTTCCTCATAATACTACTGCCGTTCCGTTCGAAGTTAGCTACAGCGCTTCCGTCCTGTGATTGGCTGCACATGATGTGTTATCATTGGACATATTTTAACGATATGAAGATGAGGACGTTTGTGGATTACCAGCCGCAATTTACCTATGAAGATGCTCGTTCCCGATCATTGGATTATTATAAAAGTTTGAACCCCGATGATGTCAAGTATTTTTCGTGGGAGTCTGACTTTGGCGACTGCTTCGACTTCAAAGAACTTCATGGAAGAAAGAAAAAATCTTCTTGAGTGCTAAAGATTTTATATTATACTGTTTAACTCTTGTGAAATGCAGTTCTGTGAACAAATAAAATATGTTATTGAGTGATTAGATTTTCAATTATGCTATTCAACTCTGGAAAAATGCTGTTATTTTCAATGCGAGCGCGAGGTCTCAGTTGCTTTAACCAATTGGCAGTACTGATTACGAGAGGGTGGTTCCACATTTTCAAGTTGAAATGCAACCCATATTGCTGTTGAAAAGGTTAGACCGTCGAGCGCACCACGCGATTAAAGTCAAAAATTGAGTCCTTCAGACAGACCTTGACTGCTCTGCATACAGGAGAACATTTTTTATGGCACAAGTTATTCCAATTGTCGATGGTCATTTCTCTTCGTTTGCACTGAATTTCAACGAGAACCAAAGAGATTGTTTTCAATTAATTTATTTAACTCTGGGCGTTAAAGCTAATAACAATAGAATCTGGTGGATTTTTTTAGATATGCCACGAGGAAATGAGGTTTCCACGAGGAGAGGGAGAGGATAGGATATGGAGGACACCGGTATCAACAACGTTCGACGGAGAGCTATCACGCTCCCAGTTGCATTAAGAGCTTTATGACACATCACAGACTAGCGGGAAAAGAATGAACGTTCCGGAATGGAATTACGTGAATAGGTGAATACAAACAAACAGATCACGCGTGCAATTGAAAGCAGCAGCAAATTGATAACAATTACCCAGACAACATATACCCGTAGGTGACTTGTTTGTGCAATGAAAAGGCAATAAATATGTAGAATTCACCGGCATCAAGTCAACAACAGACTTTTAGGACTTCGCACAGCGTTTACATTAAGGCAAAAACAACTCTAAGACACATGGTTGGGCAGGCGAACTGAATTCTCTAGAACTTCTCCACAATTCTGTCTATCGAGTCGAGACTTCCACGGGTGATACCTCCCTTAAATTGTTCAGTTGATCGTCGCAGGATGCGTGGAAGCGGAGGATGCTACGCTACATATAACGACAGGGACAGATTGACGAACAGACGACACAAGTACTACAGCTACCACCAAAACTTCTACCGCTATTATACCTCAGTTTCACCTCCACCTTTCTTCCGAAAAGTGGCTTGCGCTTGGCTTGTTGGTGGTCTCGAGGAAAACGATGTTGTCGGACCTAGCGGGAATCCGGTACTCGTACCAGTTCCCGGTCGACTTGTTGAGGTCATTGGTCGAATTCCAGGTTGGGTGGGAGCGTCGAGTTCGCGTAGTGACGGCATCCTTCTTGGATCTTCGGAAGATGACCTGAAATTTGTAAATTTCTTTGATCTGGCTCTATTCATAACTCCTATTCAGCGCCATTCATACTGGAAGAGCCTCCAAAAATCTCAACAAGATGCTGCACTTACCAGTTATTTGGCAGCGGCATGTTATCCGGATTGATCAGTATCCTGTGGTTGTAGCTGTCGCTTGTGGAAGGACGACTTTGGCTTGAATTAGAAGACGACGGGAAATGCCGCTGAAGCTCAGGCAAGGTGGCAGCAGCGCTACTCACGCCAGGTGGAGTTTCCTGCACCGGTGAGAGAGGGCCTTGTCTTTTTGAAGGTTGTCGGCTGCTAAAGTACGTCAAAGCCTCGTTTTTGAACGTCGATGCTAACCTCGTTGGTACAGAACGCAAATTCTCAATATTCTTGAACAGTTTGCCTTTCGCGATGAGATCACCGAAGCCTTGGGAGTGCGAGAAAGCGTAGCCTGATCGCAGAGAGCTTCGACGACTTCTCCTCGTCGCCGCGGTGCGTGGAATTGGCCTAGAATACGCATCATAGTCACAGTCACCAAATCTAACACGTACTGTAGAGGCACTTCCACAGGCTCCTGGCAGAGCTCTTTGTCGATGCGTTTCTTCACTCTGAGCCGATCCGCGTAGGTCGGATGGGTGTGGAACCAGAAGAAACGATTGACCACTACCGGGAGAATCAGCATTGCGACAACCATTATGATCGAAAACCAAAAGTGCGGAGACGACATGGCGCGGAATGCGACGCCGTAGGATGTTGCGGATGGCGTTCGGGCAACTATCGAGACCGGCAGAACTAGATGAGGAGAAATAAGCACATTGTAGAACACACAATTCCTTGCTTACATTCATAGTAGACGATAACAAGAACGAAATAGAAAAGCAGCGATCCCCAAATGACGACATGGTTCATCAGCGTCCAATAGGCCGTGTCGAGCATGATCTGCATTGTCACGACAATGATTAAAGCTGAAAGCAACGATTTTAAGTTCTTGACCACACAAACACATCTAATTACCAGTGAAAATAGTGAACGCCAGTAGAGGATAATCATTCATATCCCTTCCTGAGTGATCTGTTCCCATGTAGAGCGCTCCGTAAGGCACGAAAAACAGAACAAGTGAGCTGATCATTCCGTGAAGAACAGAGTACACGAATGTGCGCATATTAAAGAACAGATTGTACTGTCCGGGAATGTACAGCTTAGCATACCTAAAATACCGTCCTACAAACTGAAATTAACTTTTTGCCGTACTTTAAACTGTATTTGTCGCTGACATCCTGATCGAGAATACCCATTACGAGAACAGGAAGAGCGGTGAAGAACAGATTGTACATAGAAATGAGGATAGGATCGTAGACAGTCTAAAAAGCAGCGTGTAAATGACGCTCAAGTAGAGAGAGGTTTTACCTGAGCTGAGTAGCCACAGAAAAAGGAATACCAGAAGTGAGTCAGTGTAAATGAGAAGTTCTTGTAAAAGAAATAACGCAAGAATTTTGCCATACGGTAGTAAGACCAGCGGCCATGGACGAGTAGAAGCCTTTGAAGGTACTTGAACTGTCCAATACTGTAGTCCGAAGATAGAACAGCCTGCATTCCCTCTTGCCCTACGAAGGAAATATTAAAAGTAAAAAACAAAACAAATGACAAACCGGAAATTCCGACTCCAATATGAGCTGTTTTAATCATCGAAACGTCGTTTGCGCCATCACCAATTGCGAGGGTTACTGCTTTCTTGTTGCGCTTCACAAGGTTCACCACTTCTGCTTTCTGGAGCGGAGTGACGCGACAGCAGATCACCGACGTGCACATGCAACCAATGTCGAGAAGGGTTCGAGCGTACTGGGGTTTCAGAGCGTGTTCAAGCGATTCTCCACTGATTACGAGACCATAGCCGCCGTTGCGTTCTTCGTCGTCGGGCCAGTCGACGTTCGGTGATGTGCCTGAAGCGTGTGAGTTCAATAATTGAAATACAAGTGTTGGCCATCACAATAAGGCCCTATTCGAGTTCTAGCAGCCGTCCCCTTCCGCTTACAATTACAAACTATTACTGGACAGGTTGCTTTCACTCCTCATCATCAAATCCTACCTGCAGTTTGCGTTCGAAAGTCGTTTGCCGATGAATCGCCGTGGATCGTCGCTACGTTATTCCCTGTAGTTCCGTTTTGCGCGGTCGGACTCTAAAACAACGAAACTGAGTACAGCTGAATACAGCAATTGTTGAAAGCATGGGTTAATCCAGATGCTCGAAAGTCATGCACACAAAAACATACACAGGTTGCCCGTATTAGTCACCCCAAATCATTCAAAATTAGAAAAGTCAAACAAGATTGTAGAGTTAGCAAGCGGAGAGAAGCAAAGCGCACATGTAGAAGTAAGAAAACGGGAAACCGCCGATCTCGATTTCGACAATCGAGAAATGGTGGGACTCTAATTGTGACTTAAATTCACCGGAGGGTCACTCAATAATCGTACTCGGTCTTCATAGAGACGCGGCGGCTCTCTCGAGAAGGCTACGTGCGAGACACGACGCCCGAATCCCCGATACTGTAGCTCATAGGTCTCCGCGTCGTCGCTACTCGTCTGTTTCTGCTGCTCGATCTCATCGAGCATCGAGATGATGTCGGATATGTAGCGGTCGACGCCTGCATCATAGAAAGTCGATGAAGCCACTTCGTGACCTAACTGCTGGAAAATGGAAAGATGGAAGAGGTGATAGAAGGGGAGGAGGAGCTTAATTCGGAGACTTTTCACAATACAACGCTCAGAAGTGTGTTCGAGGAGAGATGTAAGCAGAACTGTTATATACCTGAGCCATAGCTTGATCAAGACGGCGTTTGATGGATTTTAGCTGCACTTCGACTTCCTTTTCTTCTTTTCCGTTGACGACGAACACTTCTTTCATCTCTTCGGTGAGCAGACGACATGAGTAGCCGATGTTGATTGCGGTTTCCTGTAATCATTTCAAAGGTTTACGCATAAGTTGACTGGAAAACTGGAATGCTTCTGAGAACACAGAAATCGTGAATTAAAGAAAGTTGGAGTCAAGAACTATAGAATAACGCGTGGACCATCACAATTCGCTTACCATCTTATCGCCAGTAAGAACCCAAATTTTTATGTTTGCGTGCGACAGCTTGAAGATAGTCTCCGGCACTCCATCCTGTAGTTTATCCTCAATCGCAGTCGCTCCCAATAAAGTCATATCTTGCTCCATCTCTTCGTAGAGTTCATCGAGTTTCCTCTGTCGATCGACCATAGACGTGGACGCCACTTTCAAACGATTCTGCATTTGTGAACATCAAATTACAAGCAAGATTTCGCCAAATCGACTTACCAGCCAGTCGTTGCTCTCTTCGTTGCTGATCTCCTTGTACGCACAGCACAGCGTACGCAATCCGTCAGCAGCAAACTTGTCCAGATGTTGCGTGGTTGCGCTGCGCAACAACTCGCTGGTATTCTTGTGCAACTTGCCAAGAATCATCGTGTCCGCGCCTTTACAGTACAGCTTCAGCCTGCCATGCTTGTCCTTGCTTAGAACGGACATCCGTTTGCGGTTGTTGTCAAAATCCAGAATGTGAAGTACTTGGTAAACCTAAAAATGGATGCGAATTAAAGAGGAAATTAACTTCTTCCTACCTCATCGCGTCCGTTCACTTCGATTGTGATGCTTTGCGGCGTGCGCGACTTGAAAACAAATCCGAAATTCCTTGCTGCTGACGTTAGCGCTGCTTCGTCCGGACTCTGCGCTTGATACTCTAGCACGTTGCCTGCCTTGCGCTCCGGCATGACTGTGTGGCAAATCGCGAGAAGCCTCCAGAATTCGGTTACCTTAACGGGGGTCAGTAGTCAAGCTAACGAAGAATCCAACTCACTTCGCTCATTCCTTTTCTCGTGTCCTCGAGCAAAGTCCGATCGTAGAACTTGAACGCCGGCTCAAAATAGCGATTCCACGAGAAATTCAGCGTTCTGGTGTTCTGAAAATTTGTGGTTGACGTCGAAAATTCATCATTTCACCACTTACGTCCGTGATTTCAACGATTTCACCGCGATCGTTGATCAGATCACCGTAGGAGCGACCGTTGATGGAGCACTTGTTGAAAGTCATAATATTCTGCGTCAGCGTACCCGTTTTATCGCTGAATATGTACTGCACCTGGCCCAGCTCCTCATTCAACGTTGTAGTTCTCGCTCGCGCGGCTACGTCGTTCTTTTCGTAGTACATCTCGCGGTCGAAATTGATGAACATCGAATGCGCGAATCGAAGCACTTCCACACTGGAAACGATCGCGTCAATACCGTATACTCTCGTTTCTACTGTACTCACCTGACATAGAGCGAAATTGGCACTACGGTATTGAGCAAAATGATGTAGGAGAAGAACATGAGCAGTGCGATTAAGGCAATCTGTTTCCCGGATTTCTCGCTGGTGTTCGGGATGATCGAACGGTCCCAGTCGAGGTAGGCGGTGAAATGGCGACCCGTTGACCACTCCCACACTCCGCACAGAATCGTGCAGATGAGGCACATTGCGATGAGGAAGAGGACAATCTGAACAAGTGAAATGAACATCGAAGCTAGGGTCAAAAATCGTATGACCGACGCCCGAGCTTAAATTTGTGATTTCGGCGATCAACTTTCCGTTTTATGAATAATTTGGCCGCGGAATTCACAGGATTGTGATGCGCAATACTGAGCAGTATCGTTAAACAACTCACCCCCATAATCAGAACATTCAGAAATCTGTCGAGACTCGTCCGCTTGAACTTTGTTCTTCCACTGTTCATCATCAACTTGGTCTCCTTTCCAGCGAAAACCACCACTCCGTAGCACCATCGAGTGTTCCGCAGGCGACAGCCTCGCAGAAGCATCATGCTGTTGTTCAACGGAATCATCTTGTTGTCAAACTCCAATCGACCTTCGTACGTGTCGAGGCGATTGTTCGGCGCCTCGCAGAGTCACATGTCCTATGATCTCTCGTTAGCTCCTGTGTACGACGAAAACTAACCTCTAAAAGCACTGATCTGCTTGACGATGTCGCCCATGTCAGCGGTTTCGGAGACGCAGCTCGGGTTTTCAGATTTGTCTCTCCGTCAAGCTCCGCCGTTTCGATGTAGCATAGTCCGTGCGGTTCGGATGTTGAGAGGAGCAGCAAATCGGCCTTAAACAAAGTGATTTATTTCAACGGACAAGGCAAAAACGCAATTTCACATTACAGCTACCGTAATCACAAAGCGCTAATTATGAGATTGCAATATCGATTTTATGGTATTTCCAATACAGCGTGGACTTGATTCGAATGATGCAGCTTCAAAAAAGTCAGAAATTGCGTCCAAATGGGGCGCAAACTGATGGCTTGTAAAATATACGATCGCGCATTATCCGTAGATTTGAGAAATCGGCTATTTATTGGCTATTTTCCACAATTTCGGATAATTTTTACTTAAAATCTGACTTAAAATGAGCCTCTGTCCCTTCAACTGGGATGTTGCCACCCCCACATTCTCGAAATCGAGCAAACAGCGTCAAACGAGCGTCACTTCGTGTGTGGCTTGTTGAGTGGGTTTCTTAATTTGTCGGTCAACTTTATCCTCTGATTTCAGTTAGTGGAACCGCTTGATGCCGATGACGAAAGAACTTACGTGTTTATCAATGCAATGAAGAGCGGCGAATCGCCAGTGTTCTACAGGGATCATGCCGGTCAGTTCAGCGCAACGATTATATCCGGCGGGTACAAGAACATCGAAAAACATGAAAAACACGCACGCAGCGACAACAGCCGCAGACACAACATTTTACCCTCACTTCTCTGCAGCTGCGTCTGCACAACGCTTAGCGCGAGTATTCGCCGGTTCATGATATCGGACGAGAGCGAGTCCTCGACGAGAGCAGCAGACCATCGCACAGGTGGTAATTTTTGGAACCGCCCGGACGGAAACGCCCGGGCAAATAAATTTGGCGGTTTCTTGTCCGTCACGCCAATGCTGCCCGGGGCGCAAGCGGGCAAATCAGACGCGATCAGTTGAAATTGGAGGTGCGCGACAAGGAATCTTCAATTTTGTGGCTTCGGAAAGCTTCAAAACGCCTGCGCATTGTGGCGGGACGAGTGTTAAGCTGCACGCACACCTGAACAGAGCCGCGCTAGTCCTCAAGTGATGCAGACTGCTGTGAGAAGTGGTTTCAACGCAACGCGCTACAGTATGCTCGCCTGAGGACTGTAGCAGGTCCATTGCAGTTGTATTTAATCCGATGTTTGGGGCTTCCACACAACCGTGTAACTCCGCTCATCTGCTGAAAGTAATTCGATCTGAACGTTAATTATTTTCAGATAATCTCGGCTCAAACTACGCGGCATTTGGCGAGTACGCCATTGGACAGAAGGCCGACAAGAATGCTGAGGTATTCCAAGACGTCACCACCTCGTTCTTCCTCCTGCTTGCCATCTATTTCCCTGCCGTGACCGGAATTCTGACCGGAGCGAACATGAGCGGCGATTTGAAGAATCCGCAGTCGTCTATTCCCGGTGGTACGATCGCCGCCACCCTCACAACATCCTTTATCTACTTCTCGTTGGCGATCGTTTTCGGAATGGCGATCCACGGACCTCTCCTTCGCGACAAGTTTGTTACAACGTCTCATAGCCAATGTTATTGTTTTTGTTGTTTAGATATGGAAGCTCCCTGGATGGTGGAATGGTGGTCGCCAGTCTGGCATGGCCCAGTCATTGGGTACTCTTGGTTGGATCGTTCACTTCGACTTTTGGAGCCGCCCTTCAGTGCCTCTGCAGTATGTTTGCTGAGAAATTGATTGTAGAACACGATGTTTCTCGTAGGTGCCCCTCGTCTTCTACAGTCGATCGCCAAGGATGATGTCATTCCCGCGCTCGGTCCCTTCGCTAAGGTTACCAAGAAAAACGAGCCATTCATCGGATTAGTCCTCACTACAATAATCGCCGAACTCGCCATTCTTCTCGGTGCTATGGATCAGATTGCTGCGGTCGTGGACTTCTTTTTCCTCATGTGCGAGGCCTTTGTGAACCTGATCTGCGCTCTCCACTCTCTACTCGGAGCTCCTAATTGGCGTCCTCGATTCAAGTACTACCACTGGTCGCTCTCTCTCTGCTCGGAGCCGCTTTGTGCTTCTTCATCATGTTCAGTACACATTGGGAATATGCTCTGGTGTCTCTGGCGCTGTGCCTCATCATCTACAAATACGTCGAGTGGAAAGGGTAAGCAGCAGTTTTATTAGACGATCATTTGCTCCTTTCCCTCACTAAATCACTAATTTACAAAGCAAAGAAAGAGTGGGGTGATGGAATTCGTGATGGAATTGCATACAAACACTGAATTTCCTCAAGCCATTTATTGTGTGCGGATGTGGAATTCTATAGCAGTCCGCTTGAACTGGTTAGGTTCCGCCTTGTGCAAAACGTTATGCAAAACAAGTCTTCAAGACTAATTGCAGTTTTAAACGATGACGTCGAAGATCGCGCATTCCTGGAAGAGTGTTTGATGTCAGGAGATCTACAAACGTTTTGCGGCAGCACAACGTTCTCGTTCAAAGTCATGAAAGGAATCATTGATCGCTTTCAGCGGTATCCGACGCATTTCTCGATCGGCTATTACCACGAATTGTTTTTCGACGAAACGACGCCAGGACAATTGGAGGAGATGCGTAGACGAGGACTTTGCAGTGAGCAGGATTCGCGTTATTTTTTTACGCCCTTTTCTTATCTTGTAGAAGAACAGGAGCCGTTCTTGGAGATCAAGCGGACCGACA
>MQUG01001240.1:0-36277 GCA_007213375.1 Steinernema feltiae | reverse complement strand
GTTTTGAGGTAAATTTGAAAAATCCTCAAAAAATAACGCATCTGCACATCGCTACCGATGCGAAGCGATGCGTTAGTTGCATTTAAGTCCGTGAATCTCCGTCAGAATTCGTTAAATCCGGAACGATGAACTCTGTGCCGTACGCCTTCTGCGAGTCGGTTTGCGGCAATCTGCGCTCAGTTCGAGAGATGAATGAGATGAGCGCTGGTAGTGGTACCAACTACGCCATCTGGAATCAAGCCGCTAAACGGATATGGGAGAGGCGGTTGGACGTCACGATTTTCATTGGCTACAGTGATAGAGCGTGGAGCTACAAGATTGAAATCAGCGGAAAGAACTTGAACAATGGACGGACGCTTTCCTTCCAGGAATTCACGAAACTAGATAGGCAGCACATTCACTTGAACGATTTATGGATCGGCTCTCCGATCCCTGGAAATCGCACTTCTACTCTGGAGGAAGTCGTGGAGATTCTAAAGTTCACCGCGCCGTGTGTCAACTTGTCAGATATGAGGATTTTTGAAAGCTGCACGATTCCAGACAAAGACCTCTCCCGCCTGCTTTCGTTCTACCAAAATGCAACTTTTTGGCAAGTTTGCTGTTACTATCACAATCGAGCAATTGAGCAATTCTTGATCGCACAATTGCAAACGAGTGCTTTGAAGAATCTCACAATTGCAGGACTTGGATGGACGGAAGAACTTCGCTTGGCAATCGAGGAATTCGCTCTGAACAAGGACTTTGGGAGAATTGATGTTGGATCTCCTACTTTGGTGTTCGGGAGAGCGTTCTTCGATGCGCTCGTTCAGAAACCCTTGTTGCGGAACCTATCGTTATTTGAAGCTCGATTTTCGTTTGATACTAAAGAGTTGCGGGCGAGTGGATTTCAAGATATAGGCGGAATATATGCCGGTCAGGAAATGCGCTGGATTCGAAAAGATGGCGTTTCAGTTACGATCCGACAGCATAAATGGCTGTCAGTTTATTTGAAGCCACTGAAGTACTGAGCTCGAGCAATCTGGGAAAAATTGTGATGATAAATACTTTAAGTGTAGAAGTTTGTTGAAATTGGCGCGAAGATCTCAGACGAGTAGAAGAGTATGTTGAAAGTCAGTTTATTGCATTCCTTTATTGCATTTGAGCAGAAACACACTTAGAAGATTTCGGAACACAAAAAAGAAGCAAACAAACTAGTGTAGATGTACGCGTTCTAGGAATTTGACTCAAAAATGCTAAAAAGTACTGAAAAGCTTCAGTTCAAGCGGAAAAAATTCGGAAAAACTTCATTTCACGTCACGATCATCGAGTTTGAGTCAACAACACTTTTAGCCATCGTGAACGTGCTCTCGCGCAACCGATGAACGTCTTGTGGAACGGTTTAGTTCCAAAGACGTTCATCGGTTGCGCGAGAGCACGTTCACGATGGCTAAAAGTGTTGTTGACTCAAGATCTAGCGGTGAACAGTTCTAACGGTGAAAATCAGTGAATGTGCCTGTGTGCAAGGCTCAGCCCTTTCGTTTGCCTTGATAGCTCGAGTTTCGCAGCATTTAGAGACAAATTCTGCTATGAAAGCAGGATGTTTGTCTCTCTTCACCACCCACATTCGGTTTTGTTTATAGGACGCACTTTTGCGGCACTCATTTACCCTACTTATTATGCATCCTCGTTATAGCCAGAACAAAGCCTTTTAAATTTTCAGAGTCAGAGAGGAATCAGAATACACTTGGGAAACAGATTTGTTTTGACGGCGGATTTCATAGCGAATGTCAACGTTTTGAATGCTGAAAGCATCAGCCAGCTCATATTCTTTGAGTTTGATTGGACTAGCTGACGGGAGCGCCAAAGGTTCGCACACGAGATTCAACCAAATCCGGCACTGGGCGACCATTCGCCTATTACAAGAACAAACACAACGATGCTCCTCTCAAAGCGTGAAAAGAAAAAAACAAAATTCATGTTGTATTTGTTCTCAATTTCCCACTTCCTCGCGTCTCCTCTCGTCACTACGATGGAGTTCGTTTCTCGGACCAAAACGATCATTCGAAGAGATCATCTTGACCTCCACGAATAACGTGACTCTCGCGCTGTGTCGCATTCAAACGGCTGCGCACGAGATCAGAACGTTGCTGTCACTGGTCAACGATGTTCCTTGCAGACAAATCAACATCATTGAATACATTTACGAGAAGCGAAAAGCTCTGGCGAGTCCGCTATTCGGCATCCGGGAGACATAGCAGACTGTTTTGCGAACATCTGCCTGAATACATGTGACGCAAAACTGAGAATAAACAGATATTGCTGACTAAATAGAATCATGCTGCGCTGTGCAACGAGTAGCTATTGGACGGCCACGCTTTACTCGTTGTACCACCAGTTAAAACCGCAAACTGCGTCTTTTCTACAGTTACATCAGCAACGAAGAGCACAACGCGGCTGTCCACGATCAGATCGCCACTCGCAGCATCGTACATGAGCGTTGGTGAGCGGAGATGAGTCGTCTCGGGGTGATTTGGAACAAATCCTACTACTTGTAATCGTGAATGTCTTCCCTCGTCTCTCTGTTCGCCGCTTATACACTAGTTGCATGTGCTGTTCAAAAATTGCGTCTCTTCTACTCGAAATCTGTTTCCCATGTTGTTCTGTGATTGAAGATCGCAGGAAAAACTCAAACGCGCCAAAGTGTTTTTATCAATGGTTTCATCAGCATTGCGATTTACAATTGGTGCGAGGTTGAGTCTCGACGCGAATACGTTCCAGTGGAGTACGATAGTCAACCATACGGCGCGCATATTGCGCGGATTTTTGTTGATTGTACGCGCGCGCGAGTTTGAGCTAAAAATGCCGCTGATTATGAGCGAAAATCCACTCATTGTCAGTGATTAGCATTTTGACATTAAGGTCGGCGCTTATTGAGTTTATTAGTTTTGCTTTTTCTCTTTCAATCACGATTACGTGCAATTTCTTCTTCTCAGCAATCTGCATTTGAGCGAATAGCGTTTGACATTCGGCGCACGAGTCTCTAACTTCTTGTTGCTTGTTATAACTTCAAAAATCTGCAATTCTGCATCTGGCGGACCTGAAGGCAGCTTTCATCTCCCTGTTTTCATGGTTTCGCATAATAACCTCGTTGCTGTGGAACTGTGCCCATCTTAGACAGTGATGCGGGTTCGCGGCTGGGTTCGATAATTAGAGGTTGTGATCGAGCTATTTTTGACAAATTAAACTTTTTCCTCTGGCGCCTCTGCATTTCCTAGAAAATCAGTGGTCCTGTCGCGATTTGCTTGCGGTCGGATATGTATTGTACGGTCATTCACTGCCTGCGGATTGCGAAGTTGGCTGTTCTCTGGCTATTTCCGGCCGTTTTACGTGATTCTGATGGCGTGAGAGTTCTTCGCGACCTCGAATTGGTCTAGAATGGCCAAGGAAACACGGAATCGTGGCTGAATCGTCGAGAAGCGACGAAAATTCGTGCTTTGCGATCGCCGTAGACTTAGAAATTACGGCGCGTGACGGCAAATCGCGATTTTTTTTGTTTGCTTTTCTCACCGAAATGGCCACAATTCCGTGTTTCCATTGCCCTTCCAGACCAATTCGAGGTCGGGAGGAACGCTCATGTCGTCAGAATCACGTGAAAAGGCCGGAAATAGCCAGAGAACTGTCCGTTCAATTCGCATTAACTTTTTTTGTGGAAAAAAAGAACCAAAATTTAAATTTTTTTTCGGCATTAAATTCGGCAAATTTTTATTTTGCCGCAAACTGTTTTATTGTACGTTTAACGACTAGCACCACGCGCCACCAATGCTCCTGCGCCGCGGAAATAAGGAAATTCCGAAATTTGTCGAACTTTGAATTTTCAAAAAGTTGCTCACTTTCACTCTTATTACACTAGAAACGTCTACCACCATACTCCACCGTTCGTTTCGGAGCCGCACACCCGGTATCAGCGCAAAGTCGGTTGAGCTGAAATTTCGTCAACTTGGAAATTTTGGAATGTACGTTTCCATCTGGTCTCACAACGATTGTTGGCCTCAGTGCCTCAGTGATTCTTTTCGTGCTCGTTCAGTTTTCATTCTTCACAAATTACTTGCGTCGCCTCGAGCCGGTGGAACTCCGCTGCTGTTCGTTCATTTTTTTGTTTCGTCTCGAATGCCTGTCTGGTTTTCAGTTTTTGTCGTTTCGTGCCGTGTCTGTTGTCATTCGCGACGAGCGTGCCGGGTCGGTCGAATCTCTCGTTATCGTGCGTGCTCTACTTCGCTGTTTAGATTTTCCAATGCCACGCCACGTGAAACAAGCCGTCCGGGAGGACGAGGACAGCGACAGCGATGGTGCTCGCCGAGTCCCGACCGTTAGGCACAAATTGGAGAGTCGAGTCGCGTGCGCAACTCTGGCGTTGGCGAACCGGCTGCTGTCTGATGACCGTGGTCGCTTTGATGAGATGGCCGGTGGGGCGGCGATCGGCGATGCAGTTCGGGCCGGAATAAAACGTCGTCTGGAGAATCTCCGCTGTTCGTTGGAGAAGGAAGGGATCCTAAACTTTAAGACGCCTTTAGAAGCCGCAAGTTTCTTCCAAGACTGCTGGTTAGTAGAATTGTGAAAATTTATCGTTATTTGTTTAATCTCTGCAGTTCTGTCGCGGGCGGTGTCGCCTACGTCGTGCTCGACAACATCGAGGTCCAGCTCAATTGGGAACAATCGATGAAGCAGTTCAGAAGTGGCATGGAGGCGGCTTCCGCGGGCACTTGCGTTCTGACCGAACTTCGTCCTGAATCGCTCGAGGAGCTTTTCTTTGTTTCGGCGGCCTTCAACTTTGCTGATCTCGCTGAGATGCCCCCGAAAACGTTTGTCGCATGGCTGAAACTCCTGGAAAGCGACATTCTCGCACTTGCTGCAGAGCCACGGTTTGTAGTCAGCGATGACCAAATCTTCAAGAGTGCCTGGACATTGCTTGAAAAACTGACTCCGTCGGCATTGTCCCGCATGAAGGATCTTATCTCGCGCCGCCTTATCGAGTAAGTTAGCATTATATCTTCGCAGTAAATTGAGTTGTTTAGCGCGGGTATTGACCAGCCCGACGGGCCCTCAGGAAGCAACGCGCTGCCGCCTCTCCTTGAGGAAAACCCTCAGCCAGGTTCCTCATCGTCCTGCCCTCTGCGCAGGTTTGTCACATCGGACGTTCTTGTTATTATTTCTCATGCGTTTCAGCGGTTTTAACCGAAGGGCCGTTGAACAGGAACCCAAGTTCAAGTCAAGGGCTTACATTGACTCCAGCGACACGAGTGATGAGGAACAAAATCCGCAAGGGAATCTTTCCTCGAAGTCGAAGACCAAGTCGAATCCCCCTTCGCCCAGCAGTTCGAGCGACGATGACATGAATCTGATCAAAGGTTCTCGCCAGACATCACCGACTGAACCCGCTACGGACAGGGCACCGCCGAAGCGCAAGGCTGAGATCAATGCTCCGCTCAAGCCTACTGCGAAGGTTAACCCGAAAAGACGACTTCGGAAGAAGTACACCGCAAACCCCGGGAGGACGCTGCGCAGCCGCGAACAGGTACGGTAACTCCGTGCACACTCGTTTCATCTTCATTTTAGGTCGAAGAACGCGAAGCGGAGTCGCGCGTCGGTCCTGAACACCAAGCGGAAATCCCCGACTTCGTCGGCGCGACGTCCGCGTCGTCTTCGCTCCACATCAGAGCCACGTGCTGGATTCCCGAAGCCGACGAGTCGCGGATTGCCGCGCTCTATGATCGACTGGGACCCTATTGGTTGCCACCGTATGACGATGAGGAGATACTGTACTCCCTCCACAGTAAGAACGACGTCGAAAAGGCGGCCGAAGCGTTTTTGGCGCCGCCGGAGGTCGACCACCCGATCAAGGAGAAACCGCGATTCTCGCGCGACGAAGTCGCGACATTCGCGAAGGCGCTGCGGGAATTCGGGAAGAATTTCCCCAGGATCCAAGCGGAGCATTTTCCCGGGCGCACAGCAGCGGAGCTCGTCGACTTCTACTACCATTGGAAGAATCGGATGCCCCCACTGCAACGCCAGGTCGATGAGGCGGACATCGCGATCGCCGAGCTGCTCGGCCCGAAGCTTCCCGGAGAGATTCTCAACTTATGAGTTTCGTCAACCTTTCTAGTTTAATTCGTTGTTTTTCGTTTAAATTCGTAAATAAAAACGCATCGTGCACCAATTGAAAGGAACGTTTTGAATCTAGGTTGTTTTGGTCGTTTCAATTTGTGTTTGTGTCCATTGTCCGTTTGTATGTGTTCGTAAACAACCATAGCACAGCACAACGGGCTTGTGACCGCGTTGTGTTCGTGACGGAGACGCTTTGAAACGAACATACAAACTACAGAACGGCGCTCTGTGTCCGACCACGAATTGCGTGCTTGTTTGTGATGATATCGAGAGAATGCGGGAGATTTGTGGTCGGAATGCGCCGTCACTCCTGCAGTACAACGTACTGTGTACTGCGAGCTACTCTGTAGCCTACACAGAGCGACAGAGCGACATTTTGTGGCAAGCAAGCAGGCGAGATGTGTTTGTCGCTTGTGTCCACCCGAAATTTGTGTTTGTTTGTGATTATTCGTCGGTTTGTGTCGAATGAACACAAATCGCATCGCACAGACGCAAAACACAATCGCCACGTCGTGTTGATTCATCGAAACATGCAACTCCAATTACCTGATTGCTTCTTTTAGTCCCTCTGGCCAGTGCTCAGAAGCACATCTCAATTGTAGTCATTTCTAGGCACCAAACACACGGCTGCTCTGTGTAGTGAAGGAGCAAAGTCACCTGTAGAGTCGCCTACAAGAACACAGCTGTGGTTTTGCTCAGAGTGGTGCTCTGTGTGGTGTAGGCATCCTACGTGCAGAACAAGGCAAACATCATAGTTTTAGAGGGTAGCGGAGTCTATCAACTGTGCTCCTCTGCTAAAACATAGATCTCACGGAAGAGGTTTGCTCCTTTGATCAAATGCACAGAAATCAACACCTACACTTGATCTGCTGCTGCCTACACGCGAGCAAACACACACGTCCTACGAGTGGTCGCCGCCTACAAGCGCCTTGATGCGACGGCTACATCAACTCGAGCAGAGCGAGAAACAACCTACACGAGGTCGCGATATCTTGTAGGTTGGCTACGAGCGTTCATGATCACCCGTAGCTGAGAGATCACACCACGGAGGTCGCTTCAAATGACGACAAAGTTGTTCGAACCAAATGGAATCGCGTCAAAGATCTGATCTTCACAGAAATCGTTTGTGAAACTCGCAATTGGAATTCGCGCATCTATCAAAGGAATCACTTGTATGATGGATATTCCACGCCTTGCGAGTGCTCGAATAATCGAATCAACCAACTCCGCATATAAGCGGAGATTCACCCGACCGCTCGACCAACTGTGCTTTCATCTTCTCGATCACTCGTGGTCTCGAGCACCCTCAATTCCTTAAGCTAGCGCTTTCAGGGTGAGTGTGCACAGCTGGTCGATTGCGATGCGTAAAGCGCGTGTGAGTGATAATCTTTAGATGTGCTCGAGCAACTGAGATTTCGTCTGCTCGACCACGTGTGGTTGTTTCCGGTTGCTCGGCTAATCTTCAAAGAGCAACGGTAGTTAAGTACACCTAGGCAAATTCTGTGAGTTTGCTGGTTCAACTCCCCTCTACAAGTGCATTTGCACCGAACTCTAGTCGCCGACCATCGACCAGTGGGTTACAATCATCCCAATCGAGTTCAATTCCAAGGAATTGTGACTTTGCTCGAGAGAACTCGTCATGTTTGCTGCCTACAGCGGTCGGAGGAGCAAAACTACAACTGGAAAGTGGTCGTAGGCACGAGCAAATCCACAAGTGCTCTCTGCTTATAGATCAGCTGTGTGTTTGATGCCTAGAAATAGATACAGCCGGGATCATGTAGGTGCTGCCTGATGGTTAGGCGCAGCCTACAACGTTATGTGATACATCAAATACACAATTAAATGCCAAGATAGGTATTAAGACAGTAATCTGCTGTTTGCTCTAACTAAGCACACTTGATGCCTACACCACTCAATGCCTAGAGCAGTGTGAGCAAAACTACAGCTGCTGTGTGCAAAAGTGGTCTTGTAGGCAGAATACAAACCAAGAACGATTCATCTTCACCAGCTGTGTGTTTGATGCCTGCAGGTATAGATAGTCCTCTAGTCACCAGCTCAGCATAACAACACGTTGAGCATAGTGGCACTGCAGCTACCGGTTACTCGATTTGCAAGCGGAAATTGTTTAATTGAAGCATTTACACGAGAAAAGTAGATTTCGTGTCCACCGATTTTCAAGTTCACTAAACTTTTGACTCCGATTTTCGGGAACAAACTAAAAGTGTTCGTGCGTCCTCTTACAACCCACAATCTCATAATCCTTGTTGTGCTTTTGTGCAGTCATGAATAAACTATGATGTTGCCTTGTTGTTTGAGTTTTGCGCGTAGGGTGCCTACACCACACACTCAGAGCACCACTCTGAGTAAAACCACATCTGATGTTCTTGTAGGCGACTCTACAGGTGACTTTGCTCCTTCACTACACAGAGCAGCCGTGTGTTTGGTGCCTAGAAACGACTGCAGTTGAGCCGTGCTTCTAAGCACTGGCCAGAGGGACTGAGAGAAGCGATCAGGTAATTGGAGTTGCATGTTTCGATGAATCAACACGACGTGGCGATTGTGTTTTGCGTCTGTGCGATGCGATTTGTGTTCATTCGACACAAACAAACACA
Organism: Steinernema feltiae; assembly: GCA_007213375.1. Lineage (NCBI taxonomy): Eukaryota > Metazoa > Nematoda > Chromadorea > Rhabditida > Steinernematidae > Steinernema > Steinernema feltiae. The sequence goes on along the minus strand of MQUG01001240.1, from coordinate 27,524 downwards.
AATTTCGGGTGGACACAAGCGACAAACACATCTCGCCTGCTTGCTTGCCACAAAATGTCGCTTTGTCGGTCCGTGTAGGCTACAGAGTAGCTCACAGTACACAGTACGTTGTACTGCAGGAGTGACGGCGCATTCCGACCACAAATCTCCCGCATTCTGTCCATGTCATCACAAACAAGCACGCAATTCGAGGTCGGACACAGAGCGCCGTTCTGTAGTTTGTATGTTCGCTTGAAAACGTCTCCGTCACGAACACAACGCGGTCACAAACCCGTTGTGTTGTGCTATGGTTGTTTACGAACACAGAGATGGACACAAACACACGAAAAAGACCAACGCGTTCAACCACTTCCGTGGCGTAATCTCGCAGCTACGGGTGATCATGAACGCTCGTAGCCAACCTACAAGATATCGCGACCTCGTGTAGGTTGTTCTCGCTCTACTCGAGTTCCTGTAGCCGTCGCATCAAGGCGTTTGTTTGTAGGCGGCGACCACTCGTAGGACGTGTGTGTTTGCTCGCGTGTAGGCAGCAGCAGATCAAGTGTAGGCGTTGTAGGCGAGCAGATCAGCTGTAGGCGCTCCTAATTTCATCAACAAATGTGAATTTGATCACAAGAGCAAAACTACACGCTCTTTGCCCACGGAATCTACGTCCTAGATGACTCATTGTGAGCCGATTGACTGGTGGTCTCCGCTGGCTCCGCCCACCGCCCTTCCGGCAACAAGAAACGCTCTCATTCTGGATTGTTATCGCGGGGCGCGCATCGAGCGGTCTGCTTGAAGTGGACAGAAGAGAGCGGTTAATGAACGCTTTCTTTTGCTCCGACTATTATCTTAATGTTCGACTGTCGCCGATAGTTAGGGCGTGTTTGGTTCATTTGCTTATTGATTTGACCCACATAACGGTCTGGTTTCTCTGCTTTCTGTTATTTTAAAAACTCGGATGGTTTTAAATTTGAATTTACCGCAATCCGATCCTGCCAGATGCTGTAGTGGTTCCCGAAGGACCCTACGCTAGAGAAGGTCAATCTCCGTCAGAAGCTCTCTTTATCAGTCCTTAGCTATGGCACAACCGGACAGTACTGAGTGGAATAGGACTGTCGAGGCTGTCAAAGTCCAAGGCGGGAAAGCCAAAGGACGTCCATGACGTGAAATACCTGAGAAAGAAGCCGAGTATCTCCTTTTAGCACAAATCAAGCCGTGAACTCAAAAAATCGCTTTCCAACGCAAAGTGTGAAAACACAGACGCAACATGAAATGTCACCCAAAAGTGTCAAAACGCAATTCCGTTCAATTCGATCAAATCGACCTGGATCTGGCCTGCTCAATGGACTCTGTTCCCTATGCTTTCTGTGATGCGGTCGTCTCGACCATCAAAATCATCTCGTCATTCTTTGAGTTTGATTCTAGCCTTGAGTGCGAACTTCAGTCCTCCTCCGTCCACACCGCAGCGACTTCACTTCAATTGCGCACCTGGCGAGCCGCATTCGAACATCACTTCGCTAATCGATGGGCCCTGAAGCTGGAGATTGCCTACGATAGCGGGAAATGGTCGTATACGATTAGAAAGAGTTGCCGCCTGGGCGCGTTGGAAATCGACGACTTTGACAAGATTGTAACAATCGAGGAGATGCGATCGGCGATCAGCAGGTACTTTCAGATCGGCACGGTGGTCTTCTGCAGGGGAAAGAGCGAAGTCGCCGTTTCCCTCGAAGAATTCGCCACAATTCTGCCGTTCTTGTGCTCCTTTCTGAATCGCGCAAGCTGCGCATTCTTGAAGATTGATGCGGGTGAAGAGGGAATGACGGAGTTGATGCATTTCTTCTCCGATCAGTGCGACTTTGAAGCGGCCGTGTTCTGTGATTGAGTGCTGAAATGAGAATGTTGATTATGAAGTGTTGCTTTGTATTGTTGCGTTGTCCCTAATGTGGTGATTGCAAGAGTAAAGTTATGATCTGTCAATTCACAGCTCCTACGAGGGGAATCCGCGCTCAACGTCCAGCTGTAGAGCGAGGTGATTCACAATCAGTTGGCTTGATGCGGCAATTCTCTGACGTTTCAAGCGCGCGCATTTGAGTTGCGATATTTAATTTCTCCACACAACAAAGCGATATTGTCGGCATCAACTGAACTGAACTCTACTCTGTAAAGTTCGCACAGCGCTCGAAGATCTGCAATTTGCACCTGAAACACATAAAAATACACGTTCAAATGACTGAAAACACTCAAAACTCATGGAATTCAAGTCGCATGTCACCAATCGCCTCCAATCTTTTAATGATGGTGAATTCGGGAATTCATCTTATTAATCTGAAAGAGCAACAACGCGGATCCGACACCGCCAAGTCTAATATTGAGTCAGAAAACATATGATCATTTCCACGAAGCAGGACGACTTACCGCCGGACATCTTGGCGCCAAGATCTGTTACCTGGCAACTTACTCTAAGCCTGATAGCCAATGAACACGCTTAAGTTTCGTTTTTGGCTACCGTAACGCCTTAGACATAGGCTGACTACCATTGTGGTATAAGTCTAGTTATTGGTTTACCAGGCTTCGTAGAGCAACGTTTAGACGCGTTTGACCTGCTGCCAAGTGGGCGCCAGGTCGGCTTCGCCCAGATGACACGTACCGTCATTCATAGTTGTTTGGTCAAACGATCGTTTTGGTCCCGCACAGAAGAGCATTTCTCTATGCGCAGTAAAGTGTGAATACTTCACAATCGTCAGAGTAATCGAACTTCGCGCCTCATTTGTTGCGCATCGATGGACGCGCTGCCTTACGCGTTCTGCGACTCTGTCGCTTCGATCCTCAACAGCAGATCGCTGCGAGTCTTCCGTGTTTCCCCCGGTGTTGATGCGATTGGCGCGCTGTGGAAGACGGCGCTGGAAGATCATTTCATCAACCGTTGGACGTTGGAACTCGATGTCACTTTCGAGGAGAAGAGTTGGGCGTTCGGGATGAGGCGTCTCGTCCCGAACAGAAAGGATTGGAATGCAATGCTGGAGGCGCGCCTCTCGGAGATCAAGACGCTGAGCGCCAAGTACTTGCAAGTGACCGATCTGCGCTTCAATCCGCCGGGAAAATCTCTGTTCACACCCTCCGAACGCTCTACTTTTACAGAAATCAGGTCGTTTTTAGAGTTTGTCCGTCCGTTCATCTGTCAAGCGCGCCTGAATCTGAGCCTGCAGGATGTAGACGAAGCGAGCATGCAGCAATTGATGTCCGCTTTGAGCGCCGGATGCTTCAGATCGATTTCCGTTGACTACAGCAACGCGTACGAAGAGTTTCTTCGCATCCAGATGAGATCTGAGCGTCTGAGCGAGCTGGTTTTTATGGAGGAATGCCCGGATGCACTGAACGATGATTATGAGCGGTTTAGGCTGCGCGGCGGCCAGATCTAAATCTGCGTTTTCTTAATTTGAATGCCGTCGACTTTCAATAAACTCAATTTGAACACGTTGGCTCATTTGATGGCTCATTAGAGCAGCAGTACTGAGCGACGAGGGTGCGATACAGTGGAAGAATCAAACTGTTTGAGTTAGCACCACGAAACCGCGAACATCTGGCTTCTTCTGTTCTGTTCAGTTCAGTCAGAAACAGGATCAACAGCTGTAGTTCATGAGGGTCAATTTCTGAATAAAAACAGGCTTCTCATCCAGCAAATGTGCTCTCCAAGTTGGTCCTTTCAATGAAAACAAAATAATTTTTCTCATTTTCGCGTAGCTGCATCCTAGATCGAGAATCCTCTGATAGAACTCATTGAATGTTCATTTTAGTGCAAGCGTTTCTACATCAGTGAAGCGAACCGGAAATCGAGCCGGCCGGGTCGTGGCTCGGCTCGATAAGCAGGTGTTGCGATGGAACTTGTACGATTTTCTAATCTTGCGCTGTTTGCGTTGTTTTCTAGCTAGATTAAACAAAAAACTCTTTAACGCACAAAACAGGCAAATTTAGTTAACTTTAGTGAATATCGAGCCCGCTGGCTCGCTAACCAATTCGATGGGATTTTCGTAAAAGCTTTCCGATCTAAAAGAACACGAGCTCTTCTGATCATAGAAGCTGAAATGTATGATGTCGAGCATAAGAGCACTAGCGTATGAGTTGAAAAATGATTTATTGATTCGAATTTTCGTTTTGCAGAAATCGAATCGTGGAACGACCAAAGCACTTCTTGACATGCGCAGAGAGCAGACTTGTCTTCACCTTTTAAACTCACGCTTTAGCCAAACCGTTCAATTCTCACGAAGCAGACAGGCTTGTACCGACATCATAGTGTGTCGATCGGAGTTCGGCGGTGGGAAATCGCCGTCGCTTTGTCTCGATCGAATCGGAAAGATACTGTTTCAGCTTGCCGGTGACGCGCAGCGACGCTAACAAGTGAAAGTCATGCTAGATGGTCCATTAAACCACAATAAACCGTTTGGGCGAAAAGAAACTCGGAGGGTTTGATGGTTTTTCATCTTTTCTCGCATTTATTGCCAATTTGAACCAAATCAAATCGTTGTAAGTGTCAACAAGTCCAATTTCAATTAAAAAAAATGGATCACAAAAACAGTATACTACATTGGACACACCGTATCTCCTTTTGCAACGTTTGCTGACTTTGATTTAATGCAGCTCTCATCGTTTTGTGCCCAAGAAGATGATTCTTCATTCCAGATTTTGGCGATTTGAAACGAACAGTGCACGTATAAAGCTTCATTCCCACATTTTCTCAGAAACCGCGAATGCACCTATTCTTAGCGCTTCATTCTCATCGCCTCAAAAGTGCGCAAACAGGCGGTCAAACCGTCGGTCACACACACGCGAAGAGCAGCGGGAACCAAACCACAGACTTTAATTGGCCCCACACGCTGGGCGGACGCGCGTTGCCCTTCGCCGACGTGGAATCTCGTAAACAACGCTTTGAAACTTTAATTTCGTAGTTTTTGGAGGTGGTTTTAGAGCTTCTAGCCTGGCCTCTGTGGGGTCATTCGTAGCTCTGCTTCTTTGGTCATATCGCGGCGGTGGAAATGAACTTCTTTCGCTCATCCCCACCTTGATTGAAGCGGAGCCCAACATAGAACAAAGGTCTTCGCAACCACGTGGGGACGCTTTTTCCGTGCACTCGACTCAACTGCCAGCGCGCTGACTAACGATTGTTTTCAGAACGCAGAACGAGTTCATTGCGATTCGTGTACGTTCCACGTCAACGCACTTTTCCTCCTTTTTCTCTATTTTATCGCGCTTAAAGAGAGGACACACAAGCCGATCCAAAATGGTCTCAGATGATTCTCGGTCTTCTTCCAGGCCCCTTCCCAATGGTGAAGTCAGAATGGTAGTAAGAATCGAGGCAAATTCTGCCAGGAATCCGAGCGCTCAATTAGCTATTTTCCAAACACTGAAAGTCATTTTGAGTGCATCAATTTGCCCTGAAGCGACCTGGAACAACACAGAACAAAGCGATTTAGCCGCGAATCAACGTTCTCGTGACGGTCGAGCGTCAAAGCACTGTTGCGCGTTTCGTCTTCATCAACGGAATTCGTTGTTCTCGCTAAATCGCCTGATTCTGTGCTGTTTCAGGTCGCCTTCTGGTGAATTGATGCTTGAGCTCACATCGCAGCGTCTAAAAATAGCCAAGCCTAAGCCTAATGCCAGGGATACGGTAGCCGAGACCGCGCGTAGCACATGAGAAAGTTTCACTTTGTTGTTTGGCGGCGACACGCTGATCCCGAGGGTCCTTTTCTTGAAGCACACGGCTCTGAGCGTGAAGCCCAGGTAGGTGCACGCTGGACTCATTTTGAAGATCGCTCACCGCACAGACCGGCTGTGCTGAATTACTACGAATGACGTGCGAGTGGAGACCTAGCAAAAACGGCCATGAGCCTGGGATTTTGCTTAGCTGAATGCTGAATCGAGCACACATTGTCACAGTGAAACAATTCTGAGCGCGCGTTACCGGGAATTTTGGGATTTCACACGGAATTTCTTCTCTAAATTTGAACGCGAGAATTCGGTTCCGCGTGTCTTTCATGTCTGCGCATGTGTAAACTCTGTGCGCAGCGCTCGATGTGCGTTTTTCCGTCAAAAGATGGCGTTGTAGCCGCATCCCTTCGGATCAGCCTTTAAAGCGCTATTTGCCCATCTGTAGCTTACGCTTAGCTGAACGCGTAATTGAAGAAAAACCGCGGCTTACTACTGTAACATCAACGGTAATTAGTGAGAGGAAAACAGGCGCTGTCCAGGTCAGGTGCACTCGGTGTCCGGAACTTCCTCGCGTCCAACCCGAAATAGGTCGTCAACAACTTGTTGAAAAGCCCATGTTCACTCCTATCCACAAAATTGGTTCCTGTTGGAGTTGTTTGTTGTCCAAGCGGCGGCGGCGTCCTGAAAAAATGATGAAGCAATTGGACCAAAAGGGCGTCTTGCGTCGTTCACTCCTCGTTCACCGGAGGGCAGATCGCGGTGGCAGATGCCGTCATTCCGTCAGTTTAGCGCCTTTGTGCTCTGCTTTGTGTCTTTTGCGCAGAACGAACAAAAGGGGATTTGGGATCAAAAAGGCGCGATGACAATCTCGAAACGTTGCCGGGATTAACTCATCCGCTTCCTTCGTTCTCGCATCTCAATTCAAGCCGCGTTTTGATGATTTCGCCGGTCTGTTAGTTGATGTAATTTAGCGTTCTCGTGGATTCGCGTCTGTTGACACGCGACGCACGATAGTTTCCTAGTATTTCGGTGACTTTCGGTTGATTTGAAATGCACCAAAACCCATTGAAATGTGAGAGTTTGTGGGAGCTCCAGCGCGTTTAGGGACCTAACACGCGGTATTTTGGGAAAAACAGCAAGTTTCTGAAAATCGCTTTCATTCGCGACGATTTCTCTTCAAGCGAAAAGTGACTTTGCTACCGTATCGCTTGACCAAACGATACGGTAGCATTCGGCCGCATTTCTGTGTTTTAGAGACGCGCATGCCGTCATACTGTAGCGTTTCTTCTTGATTCTAAGCGATTGACGATCGAGCGTAGAATGTTCGGTCAATTTGTAGAGTATAGCAAACAGTTGAGTACTGTACTGGGCCATGAGTTTAGCTGTTTTGACAGAGCGCATGCTTAGAACCCTCCAGAGAGTCGCACAACTAACAAGGGAAGCTCAGAGGCGACGTAAACGCTAGATTTTCTCGGGATTTTCAGGAATTTTCAAGCAAATAAGACAATTCAGCGATGAGCAGCGATAATACCGCGGTGTTTTACCTTCCTAAAAGGTGATCTACCTTTCACTATTACCACTGCTCACTGGTTGTGTCCTATTTGGGCCAGAACTCCCTGAAAATCCCGTCTGAGTTCGCGGTTTACTATCAGCGTTTACTTCGGACCGCCAGGTTCCCTTATTAAATGCTTAGTGTCATGAGCGTTTTCTACGCTTCCAACGCGGCCTATCAACTTTAGCCTCTCTGTGTGTCCTCTGTGACGGATAATCAGTATTTCAAAGCGATTCTCACTCTTTTCCTGTTGTGGATTTTGCAACTTTTAGCTTTTGCTCTAGAGCTTCTGACGACCTCACTCCATTTTTTTCGAAATCAACAACTCGAGAGCAAAACAAAGCAAAGACTATACAATCAAGGGAAGCTCCGATGTCACCAAAAATGCTTATTTCCTCTCTGATTCACGCGTGCGCTTCGAGTAAACAACTTTTTGTTTTCTGAAATGACTTGTTGTGTGTGTCCGCGACTCGTGGAAATCCGCGTTTTCCACCGCGTTCAACGCGCGGAACAAGCAGGTAGAGAGGAGAGCAGCAGCAATCGATAGTTCGCCGCTCCCACAGAGGACGTCTGATGTCATGCGACTCTTGCATTACGTGGATTCCAATCACCAAAAAACGCCTCTTTTGTCTATTTCAGACGACCAGCATGCCCGTCTGCAAGGTCTGCTACAACCGCATCGCCGTCGGCAACAATTTTGGCGCCGAATCGTGCAGCAGTTGCGCCGCGTTCTTCCGTCGAACGGTCCGACTGAAGCTACAGTACCACTGCTGCAAGGATCGAATGTCCTGCAATTGGATCTCGGTGCACAGTAGGCGCACGCTCTCTGCTTCGATTAGGCCAAAATTTGTGTTTTTCAGTGCTGACAGCAGTGCACGCGTGCAAGAAATGTCGCTACGATCGATGTCTACGAGAGGGAATGAACTCCAAATGTGGGTTTCGAAGAGGGGCGAAGCGCGGCTGATTGCGCCTCTTTCAGATGTGCAAAACGCGCGTCCAGCGCAATCCAGAGAGGTCAGAAGCAAGAAAGAGCTCCCGAGCAGTAGTCAGCAGCTGCCGCTCCTCTCCTCGATGACCAAACTGGTCAAAGCGGCCTTCCAGCACGCGCCAATCGACCCGAATCTCGATTCATTCGTTGGAACTTCGGAGAGCGGAAAGCGATTCTTCAGCCACACGCAATACAAACTCTATCTCGTCTTTGAGTACCAGAAATACAGGAAAATGCTCGATTTTATGCCCGTGCTATGTGAGCTGGAGACGCAGGTCAAAGACCTCATCTTCAGGAACAGTCTGGGTCTCTATGTGAGCGTCCAGCTGGCTTGAACCCGATCTATGTGTGCTTGCTTTAGATGGCCTTCCTCACTGCTTATCATCAATTCCGCCACGTGTCGCTTGGTTGCAACCCCAAGAAGCTCTACATTGACTCGAATTCCTATTTGGACCTCACTCCAGCGCCTCTGATGACGTTTATACGCACAATCGTCTCTTGCAAGCCTCTGGTGGGCTGCGATGGGCACTATGAACTGGCCAAGTAGGGCGAGAATCGAGTTTCCTTTCTCTTCACTCTGACCTTTAGGGATTATTCCAAGAATCTGTTCAAAATCAACGATCAATTATCGGGGGAAACGGCCAAAAGCATCGATTTCAGTGAATTTGAAATCTCCGCCCTACTTTTACTGATCGTCATTCACTCAAGTAGGTCCGGAGGTCTCCAAACGCGCCTCAACGTCCTTCTTCAGATGACTTTGACAAGACGAACGCCGAGTGGCAGAGACCAATTCTGCGACTCAAACAGGTCTGGACGGAGCTAGATGCGCACTACAGGACCACAGACCGTGATCCAAGCAGTTCCGGCGATCTGGCGTTGTTTGTGGCTAATCTGCAGGTAAGAATCACCGATCGGGTTACTGTAGCCGTGTGGAATTGCTGTTCAGGTTGCCGCTCAGAATTTCCACGAATTGGACAGCAGAACGAAGCTCTGCTTTGGACCTACCGTATACGACAGAATTGTGCACGCGGAGCTTCCACAGGAGGCGTTGGCGGAGATTTTCCACGAAATTACGGAATCTGAAGCGTTTTAATAAAGTAGAGATATTGAAAGAGGGAGGAATTGATGCTCCCTGGAATGGCAGATCCAATTGTGAACTCATATAGGCGTTTCCCTTTTGATGATCTGCATCCAACAACAACTACTGACACGCAGCGATCGGTCCGCATTCTACCAATGTTGTCCAGATCTCATCAACAAGTACAGAGCGAGGGGCAAATGAGAAGACAAAATAGCAGATCTGATTCAAGCTGCACAAAGCCTTGATTCCAACTTACGAAGGTGGCTTTAAAGGCAAAAATTTGAGCGCAGAGAGAGAGACAAGAGTTTGCCAAGAGTCAATTCACTGACAGTTGGAGTGGAAATGCTGGATTAGCCCTTGTCAATCAATCAGCAAACCATCTCTTGCTCATAATTCGGCGTTAGACCTATGATCGAGCTAAAAACAATCAATCGATTTTCTCCAGTTGTGTCTAACTGTCGCAAAGGTCTCCGTGCAGTCGGAATAAAGGACGGAAAACGAGGAACCAAATTTGGTCAAATTTATTAAAACTTCTAAATGCCTCAGAAATCAGCCGCTTAGTTTTTAGATGATGGTTGATTTCCCTGGAGCCATAAAATCGGTTATTCTACTGCAATTGACCAAACATAAACAATAACGCGCGCCTCTGCTCCTCGACCTTCTCATGGAGCTCTCGGAGAGCGCGTGGAAAGTTGTCCCCACGCAGCATCCATCTACACAAACTGCCCGGCTTCATTTGCTTCCGGAGAAATTCGTCAAATTCCTTCATGTAGTAGCTGACCAGCACGGATTCGAATGAGAAATCATGAATTGCAGCGAGTAAAGTGGTGAAATTCTCGTTTTCAAAGGTTCGGCCGATTAGTTGAAGATGCGTGCGGTTGAGAAAAGGGCGCAGAAAGGTCAGAATCTGCGTTGATTCCTCGAGTGACGATGCAACGTGCCCCACACGCACAAACAACGCGATTTTCGCGACCTGAAGGTATTTCCTGTCCAAGTTCTGGATGTCCTCGAAGGTCGTGAGCGCGACGCTCTTCAGATTGATGTAGAACTGATAGGTCCACTCCGAGCCGTTGCACGCGATTTGCAGATCGATGCTGCGGCGATGCGCCGCGTGATCTTCTAGTGCTGCACGCCACATGCGGCATCCGCTCGATCTGCCGTCACTCCACTCTCTGAGCAAAGGCTTTAGGTCTTTGGTGGTTGAGATGACCGCGTCGCAGAAGGCGTACGGAACGGAGTTCATGGCTGCGGAATGAGCGGAAACGCGGAAATCGATGGATTTGCGCGGGAATGTGTGAACTCTTTGATGCGTTTGCACGCGCGGTCGCAGCAAAATCGTTGTGAGATTGCGTGTCCGGCTGCAAAAGACCCAGAATGGCGTTTTCCGAGGATTTGACGTTGCTCTCGGCGTAGATTCCGTTGATTTTCGGTCATTTACGGGAGTCACAAGCGTTCTGTGTAGCCTTGTTCTGGTGATAAATGCTTTGATGAAGGCACAGTGAAGCTGACGACCTGGAAATCGATCCTCGTGGCTCGGCTCGATAATTTGCGGTTGCTATCGAGCCGGAGCGATCTTCAAAATTCATGAGTAGCGCGCTGTTTCAATTCACATCGAGAGGTTGAAGGGTTACACTGCATTTTGTGTTGTTAAACGACCGCTTCTTCAAAATCGGCTTTCTGGTTTCATTTAGGCGCATTTATACTTTTGTTCTCCTCTAACCAAGCCGCTCCTCAGCGATCCCGTGCTGACTACCGTAGTAGTAGCGAACGACCTCCGACAGAGAGCGGTGAGGGAGGTGGACGGCGCGAATCTTCCTCAAATCGGCTTTGAACTGTTTCAGTCCGCGGCCGAATAACTCGACTTCTTCGCCTGTGAACGGAGGATCTTCGGGTGTCGATTCCTGGTTGGCGGTTGGCAGCAGCATCGCCACCGTTTGCTCGATGTCGTGGTCGTTGCGGTAGAGCGCGGCGAGCACTTCTTCGTCCCGCGAATTTCAACTTTCGAACCGGATTCCCTCATAGACCTCGTCGATCATCCGGTCGTTCCGGTACGGATACGGCATCCAGCGGACCTCCCGCTGCTCGGCTCTCTTCTCCATGGCCGGGGTCAGTTCCGCCTGGAATTGTTCGCCGACGCGGGTCGTGTGCAGCGGATTGTTGCATCGGAGCTTTGATAGGTCGCCGCTCGGTATGGTTAGCCAAGAACGAAGTTGAAGCGTGTTAAGATCAGGCGCCAAGTTAGCCAGGTATTAGATTCTTGGCGCCAAGTTGTCCTGCTTCGAATGTCGATCCAAACCTCTAGATTCAATATTCGCTAATTTCGGAATCTGGATTCAACGAAGGCGAGTAGTTTTGAGTTCAGACTTGATTGTCGCCTATCGTTTGAACCACACAAGAGGTCAAAGAGCAGACAACAACACCTGTGAGAGAATTGTTTTGTTTTTGGCTCAGAGTGTAACGACTCTCTCTTCATTGTTCTGTTTTCAGGTTTCTCTTTAAAGCAACCTTTCGCTTTGTCCCCATTCACTGTGATGCGATAAACAAGAATGGCAGACAGAGCCTGAATTAGAAGTTATTGTCATCTGGCTGAATTCAAAAGGTCACGAGTCCACGGAAAGTTCAATACAAAATGCCAAAGAAACATATTTTCGCATATGAAAAACACGACATCAAAACAGCGCTTTTGACGCGCGAATGAACGAATGAGGTAATTAACAGTGCGTAGGCTAATTATTACTACAACGATCAATGAATACACGCCGGGGGTGCAATGTTTCATTCAGAGAATGGCGGCCGTGACGTAATGCCGTCTGGCCTTAAAACACATTCTCTCTGTTTCGGGAGTTCAAAAGCACTCAGAAGTGGAATTGCGTTGCTAATTCCTGTAGTTTGTAGCGACGCAGACGACTTTCGAAGGTGGGTGCAAGTTACCACGCGAGTGCCTCCCTCTTCCGCATCGTCAGAAGCGCGGAATCTCCGCTAAACAGTTTGGATTAGAAGTCTATGTTGAAAATTGACTCCAAAATTCTTCTTTTAGAGCATCGAATACTACAAATGGCCAAATGGCGAGTTGCTCTCCGCTCTGGATGCTCGTGTTGGCGTGGAAAAGGAGCCAATGAGAGCTTCCAGCTGCCTGCCTTCTTAAACAAGATCTTGAAGCTCTTCAAACTCATGTATCACGCGCTTTCTCTCTTTGAGAGCTGTAACCAAATGGTTCAAAACACAAAACACGCTCAAGAAGACTCATTTCATGAAAATCGCATAAAATCCGTTGAGAACGGACTGATGGACGCGGTTTCAGCGCCATTGGGAACAAGTCTTGTGAATGACGGAAGATCTGGGAGGTTGTTTGTAGTGCGATCGAAGGTTTGAGCGCTCAATCGGCCAGCTCCTTCTAGATAGAGGCTATCTAAGGGACCACTTCTTCCCTCTCCATACGAAGCTAAAGGCAACAGCTCAATTCCTGCAAAAACCAGCGCTCTGAAAGTGCATTTCTACCGTAATCCAGCTCTGACAAACCCTAAATGTCTCCAAAGTGCAAACAAAAAACAAACTTGCAAAGAGCTACCGTACTCCCTTTAATCCGCAAATCACGTTTGCGTCGCACGTCACTTGAGAGCTGAGAGAACATTACATCTTCTTTAATCTCATTACCGTAATCGCTTTACTGCAAATCAGGTCAACAGTTCGACCTCATCGACCCATTTGAAGCGCCGTCAACTCGATTACCTTCCGAACGATCATGCACTAAAGCATAATCATCTATTTTCGTCTCAGAACTACCGTAATCAATGAAGTAATGGTCACGACTCTTTCACGTGAAATCCGCCGCTTCCGTCACGTCATTGATCCCCCGCCGCCCTGCTCACTTCAAACTAGATTCGACCCGCTGCAGAGTCAAGCGCTAATTGCGCATAATCCATCCACAGAGTCTGAGTTTGATCCCCCGCTAGGGCAGCTAACCGCATTAGAACCTCGAACGCGCTCCTCAAACGCATTCTTTTGCACTTTGGTTCTGCACGCCGCCGCCGAACGCGTTCAAGAATCGGTCAATGTGCAGACGTCGTCTGTCCTCCTGTTCGGGGTGTACTTTGCGCTCTCGTCTTCCACACGCGCAAAGAGCGTCGCCGCCACCGCGCCTCGATGGATCGCGCTCGCCGCCACCTTCTGGGAAATCCCCCTCGCGCGCACTTTCGCCCCAGCGCCGTCGATTGTCGTCAACGCGTTGTTGTTCTGAATCTCAAATTTGTGTTTTGGAGCTCCTGGCGTCTGAATTCAATGAAACTTGTTGTTGCGCTATTTTCGGAGGTCAGAATACCGAGTGATTGCGGTCTGTTTTGATGGATTTGCCCTCCGCGTTTCTAATAAACCGAATTTGTGAGGAGTGTATAGCCTGGTCGCCTGGAAATGGAGCATTTCAGGTGTTGTTGGCGAGAAATACACACAGTGTACGGCGTGCTTTGTGTTATTAGAGCGCGACTTGATTATGTTTTGATCTCGCGGCTGCAAAAATCCTTTTTTGAGCTAATGAATGTATTGTGGCATTAGGCTTTCGGATTAGAGAAGTACAGTTGGGTGGTTTATCTGTCCCTTATCGTATGAGAGGACCAAAGAAAGGAATATCGCATCAAAAAGACGCGATCAAATGGCCGAAATCGTTTCAAATCTACAAAAAAGCTTTAATTGAGAATTTTGACGTCCCAGATGCAACGGAGCTTTCCTGATCATCCTCTAGCCTTCACGACAGATCACTGTTCTCTTCCTCAGCGGCGTTTCATTCATTCTGCTACGTGCGCATTCCACAAGTCTAATGAATCGACACGTGCACGCGTGTTTTCTGTTATTAGACTTTGTTTTGAACTTTGCTTTTTGGAGTTTATGACTGTGTGGGATTAGAGCTTACATGCTGGTTTAGCTATCCATTACCGGTATGGTAGCAAAAGAGATATCGTACCAGGAACCAATTGCGGAATGTCATTCCGTGATATTCTGTCCGAGAACGATCTAAACCAATTGGAGAGTGAGAAGGAGAGGGAAATTAGCGCTAGAGTGCAGAACAGAGTCTAATTACAAGTTGCGTTTGCAACGCGCCGCGACAGGATTGATAACTTTGACCAGATTGATCTTTTTTTTAATTTTAGGCCAATTTTGGGGCTTTTCTGAGGCTTCAGTCTACTGATGCTTTCCTGCTCATCCACTCGTTGTCACGTCAAATCACTGTTCTGTTCCCCAGCGGCATTTCATTCAACCTGCCACGTGCATTCCAGCGAATCGCACTGTTTTTCTCGTCTAAATAGAATTGGATTTGTGTGCTTTCCTGACAAAATCGAATTAGCGAATGTTTCGCGAGATTGAACGCACTTGGAGACATTGACGGCGGATTCAATTGTTCAGTATTTACGTGTACAAACGCTCGAAAACAAGATTTCAAAGTAAGGAGTACTACCGTAACTGCGTCATCAGGCGTGTTTTTTGTCTAAAGAGCTACAAGTGAGCGTGTCATTGGAGTGTCAGTGTCCCCCGTTGTTCAAATCTCTCTAACGCGCAGTTCAGCTTCAAACTACCGTAATCAGCTGTCTCGCATCCTCCATGCAAGCTCACCGATTACTGTGGCGTCATAGCACACGCCAATGAAACATCACAGATCACTCCAAGCGGGTGCATTCGCCCTTGTTTGTTGGTATTTAGCAAAGCGCACGGACTGGCCGTTGCACTGGTGTTTAATCTCCGCCTACCGTAATCCAGCGTCTTTTTTGAGCTGTAGTTTGTGTTCTAAGGCGGGCGTTCCGTCAAAGTGCGTTCGTTCTTGCAACAGACTGGCATTGAGGCGGTCGGCTGCGGCTACTGATTGATTCCTGTCTATAGTGTAGTCCGATTCTGCGAGGTGGATCTCCGTGACGCGCGTCTCCTCGAGATCAACCCGAGCATCTCAGATTTTCAGAGATGCCGACCTACGGTGTCCAAGACTACATGCCGCTGAGGAGCGGCGCGGAAGAGGAGAGCGAGTTGCCGAGAAGGTAGGCCAATCACCGCCATCGCGTCAAAGTTGAGTTTGCAACGTTGCAGACGTCGGAAAGTGCTCGGACAGACGGTGTGCAACATCTGCCGTCAGGAGAGCCGAATGTGTTACAATTACGGCGCGTACAGCTGCCGCGCGTGCGCCGCGTTCTTCCGCCGCACCGTCAAGAGCGGAATCTCGTACGCGTGCAAGCAGAACGAGCATTTCTGCGGCACCAGTTCGGTGTACGGTAGGTCGGACGGCGCTTGTTTAGGCCCTAAAAGGTTGATTTCAGATATGCGAGCGGTGCACGCGTGCAAAAACTGTCGATTCCAGCGATGCGTCGAGGAGGGAATGAAAGCTGCCTGTAGGTTACCGTAATTCTTCCGCAAATGACCCGAAATTCTCGTTTCAGTGCTGCGGGACCCAACGAAGAGCATCGAGTACTACGAGATGGATCAACCGCCGCTTCCTCTCGATGCGCCGCGGCCTCAAACTCCGATTCTGTCGGCGATGGTCACAGCGGTGAAGGCCGCTTTCCAGCATCGGCGAGCGATCAGCCTCGATCGCGAGATGATGATCGGCACTTCTGAACCGTGGCCGAACAGAACGACCAACAAGACCTATCGCGTGTGCTACCTGCGCGAAACTCTCATCTTCCGTAATCTCCTGGATACGGTACCCATCCTGTGCGAGCTGGACGACCGCTTCAAGCTCTCAATCTTCAGGAATACGATGAAGATCTATGTGAGTAGACGGTGTTTCGCTATGTGACTCTACAGTACCTGCTTTAGAACTGCTTCATATGCGTGCTCAATCACGTGCAGCACGTGAATCTCGGATTTGATCGCACAAAGTACTACACGCACCCGAACGTCTATCTGGAACGAAATCATCACAAAATCGAGGCGTTGCTGATGTCGAACGATCACCATGAACGCCTGCCGGGACCGGTGGACTTTGATCCGTTTGTCAAGTAAGCTACCGTAACCCTAAGACACCGTATAACCTGATTTCAGCGTCATTCTGAATTGTCTGCGCTTCGAGAGCGATTGCGTCGCTCCGTTGGTCGCAAAACTCTTGAATTCACCCGAAGACGTCGCCGCGCTCATTCTAATCCTCATTATCCACACTAGTGAGCACTACCGTAACCCCGAATCACCCTAAAACAAGCGGCGTTTCAGACGACTTTGACAAGGCGAACTCGCAGTGGCAGCGGCCGATCAATCGCCTCAAGGAGCTCTGGAATGAACTTGATTTCTTCTACAGGACCACACACAGAGACCCGTCATCGTGGGGAAATCTCTTCTTTCTGCTCTCAAATTTGGAGGTTGGAAGCAGCGCGTGTAGACGCACGAATTACGGTAATTTCAGTCCGCTTCAAAGAACTTTGACCAGCTGCTAGCGATGGGCCAACTCTACTCGACAAACGCGATCTACCCGCGGGTGCTCGAGGCCGAAGAGCCCGAAGTTGAGATTGCGCTGCTGCTGAAGGAGATGTCTTCGGTTCTGTGATTGTCCTGATGCACTTGGGTTGAAGTAAAGGAGTTCAAGGATCGGTCGTTAGGCACTCAAAGTGCGTTTGCTTCACGTCTTTAAGCGCTCGTTGAAAGCTCGTTGGATGACGGACGGGTCACATTGGGTTACGGTAGCCGACTGTCGCAGTAGTATGCTAGTTCCTACGGGTTTTTGCAACTCAAAATTCTCTAAAACAGAGCCGGAGTACTACGTTTTAGTGCAAAACCCAAAGAACAGAGCTGAGAGCTATTTTGAGATCATTGTTGGGTTACGGTAGCCGTTTGTCGGTCTTACAATGTGTATTCATTCGTATCTGGAAACAACAAGGAGCAATTCTGTGATCATCGTGGCGACTCTGTCAAGCGCTAAAGTGCTCGACAATCCTTTTTTAACTCAACACAGACAAACGCGTTCATTTAGAGAGACAAACAGCGCGCTGCGTTCCCAGAAACGAGCGTGTTTTGATGGATAGACTTTAGTCTTTTCGCAAATCGATGTTTTCAATGCGAGTGCAAACTCAATTATGAGCTTCGCAGCACAAAAGATTCCGCCGTTTCCAGGGAAACGAGGTCGTGGACGCGGAGTGCAAGCGTTCAATCGTCAACCACCAAACTGAGCTTCATTTCAAGCCAACCAATCATTCTCTCACACTACCGTATCTGTGTCTCTTTAAGGTGTAACACAAGACGCACAGAAAGCGATGCTTCCACGCGAAACCCAGCATTGAAGCTCATTTAGCGCGTTGTAATCGCAGAAAATCAAAATCACAGCGCAAATGGAGTTTGTCTCTTTCCCATTCTGTGACGCCGTCTTCTCCACGCTCACCACTCATGCGCTTATAACCTTTGCCAGCCTCGTTTCACGGTCTTCAAAATCATACCGTACGTGGAAGACCGCGTTTCGGCCTCATCACGCTAATCGGCGAACATTCCGTGTTCATTTGAATTACCAGAACGGCAACTGGCAGCATGACATCCTGATGACGTCACCCAAACGAAGAACGCCTACTTTGCAGTGGGTCTTGACAAGCTGCGCGACATCAACCCCAAATTCCTCCAAATCGAGCATCTCACTCTCGGCGGTGAGGCGTGGATGTCAACGATTAGCATCTCTCAACTGGTCGCGCTACTCCAATTAGCTCGATCGCTGCTCAATCGGGCCAAATTGGTGCTGAAATCGGCGTTTGCTGAAGACGCCAACTTGAGCGAATTGCTGGAAATCATTTGGCGAGCGCCGTTCAAGGTTATTGAGGTGATTAGATACGATGAGCAGTTTGGAGGATTTCTTGAATCTCAGTTGAAGCTGGACACTTTGGAAGAGCTGCTTTTTGACCGAAACGACGTTCCGCCCGCTCTGAACGCCAAATACAAAGCGTTTGTGCGGTCAAAACCTTTTTATTACTTTTGAGTGTTGCGTTGAGGGCGATTTCAGGATAAAGTTTAGTTTATTAACGGAAGGCGGCGGTGTGTCACCGAACAGATGCGTAACTCACAAGTGAGTAACAGACATTTGCGTAACCGGCTGCGCCTTGAAATTTGGCTAGGGAGTTGGAGATGTTCAGATCGTAGATGCTCGGAGACAACGGCATCACAGAAAGCGTACGGAACGGATTCGACGGTCTTCATTTCGAGATGATGACATGAATAAATGTTTTCGTTTTTCACACTTGAAAGTGTGAAAAACCAAAGTTGCGTCGTTTGTAGGTCAACGCCTTCAACTCCCGTTTGCCGGTCATGGAATACACGATGAATCGCTTGAGCTCAAAGGTGTGCGAGGTCTCACAGCGACTAGCCCCATCTCAACTTACTCCTCCGACGTACTGATTTCGTGCACAGCTGGAGGGTTGTCTGACCAGCTGTTCAATCTCCTCGTCTCATTTGAGAACTGAAACCAAAGAAGAAAACTTCAAAATTATCCAATAATTTGGTCTCGGAACGAGGACGACAGCGTCGCTTGTGTACTGTGAAGACTAGCGCCTATATGAGCTCAAAATCGCTCCTCTTCGTTCAGTGATGGACTGCGTTCCCTACACGTTCTGCGACGCTGTGGTCTCCACCGTCCGCGACATCTCCTCTCTCAATGCGCTTCTCGACTCTGCGAATTCTGCGTTCGCAATGTGGCGATCTGCTCTCCGACCGCATCGCCTCAATCGTCGCATGGTGACACTCTCGATCGGATGTAGCGATCGTAATCGATGGTCATACGACCTTATCACCGACAGTCAGCTGATTAGCTTCAAGGATCTTCAGGAAATTCCAGAGAAATACCTCCAGGTCGCCGTTTTGGGATTTTTGAAAAACGACCGTCCGAGGGCGTCTTCATTCAAAGAGGTCCACGCGATTCTAAACTTCATTTCTCCCTTCATTAACCGCACAGAACTGACTCTGGACGACATAAAGGCGTCCAGCGGCCAGATCACCGATTTGCTGCAGAGCGTCAACGATGCTCCGTTTGGCGAAATCGAGCTCGTTTACTACAAGAACGAATTTGAGGAGTTTTTGAGAAATCAGATCAACTGCGCGAGTTTGCAGATCTTCAAGGTTTCTTCCTATAATTGCCACGTGAAGGCGCTGGATTTGGCGGCCAAATGGAAGGAAATTGAGGGAAATCGCTGATGGTGAGTTTTGTTGTTTGGTTTACTGTAGCCGTTGAAGGATAAACGATGATTTGACTGAGGCTAGCACCACCTGACCTCACAACTGATTCATTCATTGTTAAAGAGAGCGCAGCACAAGCAGGCAAGCAGGCGTGGTTATTGTGAGCTCGCGAAAGTGCGAAACCCGAGCAAATCGAATCGATAGTCGCGCATTGCTTCTCCTTCACGCATCGCTGCATCTCGCAACGCGATGGATTCGGTTCCGTTCAGTTTCTGCGACGCCGTCGTCTCCTCCTTCAAATGTCCTACTGTACTCAACCCCTGTCAACTCGATTCCACGGAATTCCACAACTGGAAGGCCGCCTTTCAGGATCACAACGCGAAACGCACTCCGCTAAGCCTCTTTGTCCACTGCGTCGATGGCGTCTGGTCGTACAAGTTCACAATAAACGTCGTCTCACTCAAATTCAATGAGGTTCTCAAAATGCAGAGAAAATTCCTGATAATCGATTCTGTATTCATCGGCTTAGAGCACCACGGGTTCGGCGCTTCATTCGAAGAAATCCGTCAGGTCTTCAAGTTGGCCTTCTCTCTCGCCTATGGATCCAAACTCCATATCAACAACATCGATGCCAACGATGTGCAGATGGCCCAACTCCTCTCAAGCGCGCAAATCGCATCGTTCTACCGTATCGTTCTGCTTAAGTACAAGGACGCGTACGAACAATTCATCAGAGACCAAATCAATCGCGGCAATATGAAGATTTTTCACTTGTTTGATAGATGCCCGGCAGCTTTGGCTTTAGAAGCTGAATTTAAAGGTGACAAGGTCAAGAAGATCTAACAATTGCGTCTTGTTTATGCAGAATAATAAATGTTGTGAAAGAGATCAATGACGAGGCCACTGGGGAGCCTTTTCGGTCACTGATTGTGAGTCACGGAGCCTCCACAACTCCAAATGTACAAAAGCGTCGATTGTTTTGTGACAAGGAGCGCGCGTTACAATGGCTGCGGCAATCGTTCTGTCCTCTCATCTGTTCGGCGCTGCAATCAGGCCGAACTACAAAACATGGAATAGAAGACAAAAGACGGACATCCAGAAACTCACAATCTGCCATAACGCAGCCAAGCACCGCGATCAAGAGCAAGAGCGCCTTCATTCTCATCTTCAGGAGCGAAAACTCTGAAATGGAGAACTCCGACTGAAGAGCAGAAGGATCAACGCGAATTGCGAAACTCGGAGACTGCAAGCGACCTCGCACGGCGGAAGCAGAGCGACCGACTGACGGCGAGTGAGTTTCGCCTTTGGCGTCTGTCTGGCCTGACCGAACGCGCGAACCCGAAAACTTCAGAAAGGTCCAAGTTGAGCGCCGCTTTCCTCTTGTACGCGCGATCGTTGACAACAGGCAATCTGGGCAGTTCACGTACCTCTGCACGTGCAAGAGCGTCGTCCGCACCTGCGGCGTCCACAATCAGAGCTCTGCCGACACCTTCTGCGCTCACAGTAAAGGCAAAAATGTGGAACGCTTCACGAATTTGCGTGTCATCCTTGCGCAGGGCCATGCCATCTCTGTATTGTTAGGAGAGGAGAACAGCGCAACGTCGTCTTGGCACGCGGCCAGTCGTGACGAAATTTTGCGGTCGCCAAAAAGTTAATATATCTGATCGTGGATATCATGGTAAGCGTTAATCTCATTCAACCCGTGCAAAATCTTTATTTCTTAACAACCTCAAACATAACAACTATTCCCTTAACAATCAGACCTCAAACGTAACAACTTTTTCAATACATTAATAACGGTGATACACCATCGCACCATGAGGAATGACATAGCCACGGGTTGAGCTAGGTCTCGACTCGTGGTACCTGTTGTATTGGCGTTTGATGCCGTATTCCCCATAGTTACCATGCGAAGTGGCATTGCTTCGATATCCGTTATTGCCATACTTCTTCGTCCTCCCTTTTATGATCTTGGTATACAACGATTTTCCCTGTTTCTTCTTAAATCAACATATTAAAGCGAACAATTATTTATGCATCATCTACCTGTCCTTTAAACGGGAATGAATCTGGATGTCCGTCTTCTTGTGGTCTTCCGCAATTCGCTGGTAAGGCGGGCATTATGGATTCAAACTTCGAAAAGAAGGAGAAATTCTCTGTAACAACTTCTCCATATTCGCCCTGTTTGTTCATTCTTGTAATGGGAACGCCTGGACGATCACGTTTAAAGGCTACAATATGACTGCCCGGACTATCCACATAGTCATCTAAAGATAAATTAGATCGAGCCAGCACATGTTCCACTACCTAATGAGGAGGCACTTCCGTCCGAAGCCAGTTCGTCAGCCATCCGTTGATACTCTTCCTCATCGCTAGGACTCATATCTACGCTATCGTCAAACCAATACGCATGCGGTGAACCCATTCGATCGTCGAGATCAAAACGGTTACCGCTACGGCCAACATCGGAATCTTCCCAAGCTGAAATCTAGAACTGGAAAAAGTAGAGTCAACGTCATTTACTTTCGCCTAACACAGCAACACCGTTATGAACATCAGCCGACGGCAAGTTGAGTTCAGATTCGTTAAGAGGTTGAGTCAAACGAATCGCACGCTGACGTTTACCGCGGCTATTACGGCCTCTGTTTCTTCGTCGCCGTTCCTGTCCTTGCTCTTGGGACATTGCCTACAGCACCTCAAGTCGAATAGTATAATAGTACAAGTCGTTTATATAACAAAAGTCACTCTCAAAAATCTTACGCAGGAGAATGTGGGCTCTCGTTTGAGCCCAAGTTTGCTAAGATCCGCATTCCGCTTATTTGACCAAAGCGCATTCCCACTGGTCCCACCACGGACCCCCACGCAACGACTGACTATGAAATATGCATAAAGTTGGAGGCGATGTCGCTATGCAGAACATCCAAACTTAACTTGAAGTTAAAAATCAGAGGACAATTCAACCGTCTTTAATTATTAAAAAAATCAACAATAAAAAACAGTAAGACATGGCAAAACAGATTAAAATGAAATCAGGCTTGGGTTTCTTCGTCGACTGGGGCTGGGCCCTTTTGCTCTTCTGGCCGCATGGCTGGGAATAAAATTACTTCCTAAAATGCATTTTTTTGGTTTTGGACGAATATAGTCTATTTCTCGCCTAGCTGTGCACGGGTACTGTAGGTGGCCCAACGTTCGTCGCGGCAAGACCGAAACTATTGTGGCAGAATCGTCTGAATCTGCGGATTTCGGGATTTTTGTATGTTTCTGACGTTTACATCATGTTTGCCGACGTCGAATTGACCATAAACTGCACCCTGCAATCCCGAAATCCGCAGATTCTGACGATTCTGCCACAATAGTTTCGGTCTTGCCGCGACGACACAATAAGTTGAGCTTCGTCATCTCCTGCATCCTTATCTTTGGCTTGTTGAGCGAAACGTTCACGCTGAGTAATTGGGTCGTTCAATTCCGTGTAGGCATTGGCAATCTCTCTCTTGGCAGCGAAAAGTTCGAAACGCTCAGTAAGACCGGGGACGCTTCGATGCCACTTGGCCAAAGGAGACATAATTTGGGGATGACCAACAAGGTAAGTGGGATTGATGAAGGTTTCTTCCAAGTATTCCCCAACAAGTTTGTCAAGGAGCCTTGCAGTAGTACGAGGAGCAGAGCAATCTACTTTGTGCTCGGCAGCAAGTTTGTCAAGGAAATCGCGTGCCTCTACAAGCAAATTCTTATTTTACAACCAAAAAATAATGTAGACTTACCAGCGGTGTGCAGCTTGTCAGCATCAGGAAGTTTGACTTTGAGGGCTTCTTCCAGTCCCTCGATCATGTTCACACGCTTGAATGGAGGTGTGAAGTCGATTTCGTACTTAGGTTCTTGCCCAACTCCGTTAGGATGATATGGGATCTTGTAGGTTCCATGAATGGAGTGTACCATCTTCGACACCAGGTCTTCAGTGATCTTCATCAAATCGCTGTAGTCGGCGTAAGCCATGTAGAACTCGCAAGTGGTGAATTCAGGGTTGTGGGTGAGGTCGATTTCTTCGTTCGGGAACAGACGTCCGATCTCGTACACGCGATCAAGACCACCGACCACGAGCATCTTCAGGTAGAGTTCTGGAGCAACTCGCAGGAACAAATCTTGGTTGAGGTCATTGTGGTGTGTTACGAAAGGCTTCGCAGTGGCACCACCAGCGATCTGGTTCATAATTGGAGTTTCGACCTCAAGGAATCCGAGGTCGTCCAAATAGCGGCGGAGGAAAGTGACGATTCGAGCTCGGGTGATGAAAGTGTTCTTCACATCAGTGTCATTATGAGATCCAAGTAGCGCATTCGGTATCTATAAAAGAAATATAAGAAGATTTTGATGTAAAAAGCCTTACCTTGTCTCTTGATTTTTAAGACCAAAGTGAGTGGTCGGCAGCATATGCATGCACGGAGTTAAGAGCTCGACTTCGGTAGGAATGATGCTCAGTTCACCGCGCTTAGAGCGAGCAGGATGGCCACGGAATCCAACAATATCTCCACGCTTGATACGATCATGCAGGTCAGCAAACTGCATGCTGCCTTTATGGTAGGTGGCATTGGCGAGAATCTGCAGACGTTGTCCTTCGCCACACAAATCGTAGAAGATCAACTTGCTGCCAGATTCGCGCTTGGAGAAGATTCGTCCTAAACTCAAGCAAATTAGAATCATTTCAAGTATGTGAATACAACCTGCAACGCTGACAGTGTCCTCCAAAACCTTGTCGACTTCAATGGCCTCTCCATACTTTTGGATGAACTCGGTCAGAGAAGTGGAGACCTCAAATTTGTGAGGAAATGGGTTTTCTCCATTGGCCCGACGAGTTTCGACCATCTCTTTGCGCATGCTGAAGTACTCAGCAGCATCCGAAGGATCGGCCTTCTTCTCGATCTTCACCGCTGTGGGGGCATTTCCCGCGGTGGCAGCTTCCGCGGCCTTCTTTTGCTCCTTTTCAAGTTTTTCTTGATCCTTCTGAGCCAGCTTAGCACGGCGTTTTGCCTCACTAAAATAAGTCAACCGTTGTTTCACATTCTCGCATTCCGATAAGAAAATTACTAACCGACTAAGCAACCGGTGCGAACCTGCAGGTGCCAGGTGGTCTCGACAGAGTCACTATGCGGCTGGCAGTCCCGAGAGAATTCCTGAGGAAAGATAAAAACATGACTTACTTTTTGCTAATCTTCGGTTCACAATCGGACATGTCAAGGCTTCTGAAATTACAGGAAAAATGAAACATTTCGCCAGTACGCCCAAGTTACAGGTTTGTTCTCGTTCTCGCCCCTTTGACCCGCTATCCGCAGCTGCAGGTTCTCGGTGCCGCTTCTCCTTTCTTCAAGAAGTTGTTCACTACTGATTTGGAGGAAAAACGCAGCGGAAATTTCGACTTGGAAGAAATCAAACTGGATAAGTTCATGCACTATGTTCAGATCATCTACGGGGTGCCTGCTGCTATCAATGGTTTGTTGCTTTGAATCTACTTGATCTGACGTGCTCCTTCAGAAACGTCTCTTCTGTACTTGCTTCACCTTGAGAACATGTATCCATGCGAAGTCGTCCGGTCAACGTGTCACGAGTTCCTCGTTGACGCCGACGCTGAAACGCTTACGAACACGGAGAAATTGCAGATCGGTGATCGTTTCCACTTCCAGGACGTGATCGACACGGCAATCGGGGATATTGACAGTTGTGCCTTGCGGAGATTTGTGGAAGAAGCGGATTTGACGCAATTCTCGCATGGAACCGTTTGCCTCATGCTGAAGAAATTGAACAGCAAGTGTGCTTGCACTGGGTAACAACGCGCTGTTTGCTTGGATTACTATTTTGATATTTTCAGGTTGAAGACGACAGACGAAGCGAATATTAAAATTGGGGATTTCGTTAATTTGTGATCTTAAATTTTGAAAATGGGTGCAACCAACTCAACACTGCCAACTGTGATCGATATGCCTTCTCTTTCGGAAGATGGAGTTCCTAAACTACTTCCTTGCGTGGACCTGCCAATTGACAATTTTTCGTGGTTTTTGCTGTGCACTTGTGATCTCGAGTCGATCACGCGAAAGAATATGATCACCCCACAGGCCCTCTTCATGGACTTGCTGATGACGGTAAGCTTTTAAGCAAAATTCTATCCACTGCTAATTAAAGCGGCTATTTTAGATACATCAGCAGAATCAAAAAACTGTTCGACAAACTGCTGTCCTTCACCCTAGCGCATGGACGTCTTTGTTCAGGAATCAAAAGGATATGGAAATTCGCAACTTCCTCTATCTGAGCCGCTGGAACGCAGATGCCGTCGTCATTCCGATGCTATTGTCGAAACAATGGCACTTTGCTATTCTGGATTTTGAAAAAAGCAAAATCAATGTTTTCATGGAGCACGAGGTATCTTCATTTAAATTAAATGCAACCATGAGCACCACCATTTAGGGCACACTGACATCTTCGAAGTGCTCAAAGCTCCGAGAAATGTGCAAGCTTCTTTGTAAGCACCGTTTTGGCACCAAACGACGCCTACGACTTACGCACCGAGGACTTTTGAACAAAGCTATTCGGCGGTTCAAAAGCTGGGAAACGCCAAGCGGCCTCTATGTGGCTCAATGCGCTTTGAGCCACATAAAGAGGGATATTTTGTCGCACGGTTGGCCATACTACGGCCAATCTTCGCAAGCTTTCCGTTCTCACATGGTTGCGAAACTTTCGCCTTTTCTGAGTAGCGCGGAATCAAAATTGGTGCACCAATTTAAAGACGAGGAGGAGATGATCACAATCGTCTCGAAGAAGTTGGCCAAGTCCGCAACATTCCGAATGAATGCACCAAGGATGAATGCATTGAAACGGCCAAACTCGGGAGAAGCCGATGGTGGAACGCCTCAGAAGAGAACAAACCAAGGTAACCGTTAATTAAATACGTTTTCTTATGTTCATGTACTTCACGTTTCAGAAGAAGAGCGTGCAAATAATCCGATTGTTACAAGGACAAGTTTTGAACGACTCTCAAACGATTGGAGAGGCAAGTTGTCAGTTTGAAACTTTATTACTGAAACCTGTTTCAGGGCTCTTTCAAATGAGTGACTTTCCTGTGGGCGGAGGAGGTGGATGGCAGGACTTCGCTGCCGAGACGTTGTCAACGTTGGACGGAGACGAATGGGTAGATGCAGAAATTCTGATGCATTTCTTTTCCTAGAAGTGAGGTTTTTACTTAAAAACTTGAAACAATAATTTATTTTAAGATTGCGCGCTTCAACTCTACCGCGTCTGCCGAACAACTCACAACTTTCATTAGCCCTTACGTTTGGCACGAAAACATGATGTTGTCGACCGAAGACTTCCCTCAAATGCGCTTTTTGTGCCGGAACAACTTTGAATTGGCAGTGATACCAATCAACTACTATCACTCGCATTGGGCTGTTGCAGTACTGCATGTGCGGACGCACCAGCTGTTTGTATTCGATTCTCTACCAATCACAGTAAGCGCGTACAAGATTTTTAATTTTTAATGTCAATGTTTAGGAGAGCAGGCGTCCTGTAATGCAGAAAGTTGTAGAAACCGCTAAAAATCTTATGAGAATTCGCGGCATTCAAAGCGAGGTGATTGTCCATATCGCGCCGCCAGATTGTCAAAACCAACAAACTGATGGCAATAGTTGCGGATTGTTTGCTATGTGGAACGCAATGCAAGCGATCGGTCAGTTGCCGCAATGTCTGCCCAGCTATCCAGACGTGCGGATGGCCACAGAAACTGATGGTCTCCTTGAAATACGCACTACTCCAGGACAGCAAAGAGAGCAGATCAAAGAGTTTCTGAAGACTATTTATCAGATTGGTGGCGCTGCAGTTCACCAGCCGGTGAATTTGCTGCAGTACTTGAGTCAAATGGAATTAAGAGCTACTCCAAGTCCGCAGAAAAGGAGAAAGCGAACGGATCTTTCACAACTGACTCCTGCGGAGAGAGAGGAGCATCGCAGGAAGCAGAGACGAGATTCGCAGAATAAAGCAAATGAGCAGAATCGCGATAAGAGAAGAGAGGAAGACAGAGCGCGTCGCAATATTCTTGGAGACTGTTGAAGGCCAAAAGAAGA
>MQUG01001239.1:0-12461 GCA_007213375.1 Steinernema feltiae | reverse complement strand
GTTTCGTGTGTTTTATTCTATGGTCTGTCTTAATTTTGTTCTTTAATTGTTAATAAATTGTGTTTCTTTGCATGAGTTCTAGAGACGAGGGTTTATCGCGGCGGGACCCAAAACTACTGCTGCCTTCATATTGTTCAATTGATTCATATGTCCAAATTGGGATGTCACCTCCAGGGACACCGATCAGTCGTTACGGAAACAAAGGGCTAAGCAGGGTGAAACGATTGAACGCGGGCCTGTGCGTATCATAAAGATGCCGGTGACGCATTGAGCAGTCGTCTTATCTTATTTAAGACAAGATACGTCTCGGAAACGACGAAATGGACTTTGGAGATGAAAACGAATTAGCAGTGCCGCCGCGATAAACCTCACGATCTGAACTAGCGTCTGTGTTTCACCCTGCTCCCCTCGTTTTCACACCTCTGTTTTGCCATGGCGCAACTGAAACCGACTATAGTCCAAGTGCATCGCATCGCACTGCGTTTTACTATAAATGAAACGAAATTTAACTCTATCGAAATAAGCGAATCGAAACGTTGTTGACGCCTTTACAATGGATGCGGTGCCGATTCTGTTCTACGAAGAAGTCATTGACAAGTTGCACACGACAGGTCCGTTGCGTTGTTGCAAACTCGATGGATGGTTCGGCGTGCTTAGTTCTCGGGCTTATGAGAACTATGTACATCGCCATATCATAATTAACGGTGGACAGATCAAAAAGGAAGTTCTCCTTTCTGCTTATGGACACAGAGATACAGTTGAGCCGAAACCACCAACAAAAGGTTAGACGACTGACATCGATCGACATCTGTGCAGGCCCGAACGAATGTAAGCTCGATCAGGATGTGATCGATCGAGTTCTGACAGCAACTAACGGAAATTTCGTCCAATTATACATGTTCACAAGCAACAACATGTTGCATCTCATCGAGTCTGTGCAAAAACTATATTTGCTGCAGCTATGGCGCATCGATGAGCACTCACTGAAGAACGTGGAAGTCGTCGTTCGGAAGAAGACATTAATATTTTTGCATTTGCTACACTTTGACGAACCGTACGATACCCGTTTCACCCCGGTGCTCATGAGTTGTTTAAACAGGGCCAGTTTCAGACCTTGAGTGTTACGTATAACTGCGTTTCACTAGTGGAAGAGCTCATCGGTTACTGGTTCCAAAACACGGAGAAGATGCGTGGAAAGTACATCAGATGTCAGGAAACCGCGCAGTGTTTGCGCTCTTCGAATTTTGGATTTCGAAAATGCACGGACGCGGAGTACCGAGACCGTTGCTCTCGGTTTCCGATAGGTCAAGAGCTTGTCGGTGATTGGTCGAGATCGCGCGTGGAATCCTACATTTTAAGGAACGATACAGGAGCCGCTATGTACTGGATGTTTTCAGCAGGAAACAAAAAACTGGGGATCTTTGATGACAGTCTGGTGCTCTTTGATTAACTCGTGATGGATAAGTTCTGATGAATGTGGTAAATAATGAATCATCGTTTCAACGTTTGTCTGTTGTGAACGATCAGATGTTAAATGTTAGGCAATGAACGACACGTTGAAGTTTTCGTTCTGAACAGAGCTATACAAAAATACTCATGTTGATGTGGTCACTGATCAACCGATCGTTGGATGTTAAATGTTAGGCAATGAACGACGTGTGGCAGTTTTTGGTCTGAACAGAGTTATACACAAATACTCATACAATCATTGTAAGATCGCAATTTCACAATGTCTTGTCATATCAAGACCGAATCAGAACCAGAGGAAAACAATAATCTTAAACATTTATTTGTGTTAGTCATTTGAACAATCAATCTTTATTATGTCCATCGTAGAGGAAATCCAATACATCCTGGTCTTTCCCATAAAAACTAGTGTTCTTGTATAATGCGTCCATCAATCCCGCCAGTTTCGCGTTTCCAACATCCAAATAAGGTACTTGCTCGCTCCTCTTCTCTTTTCGCGCTTCTAAACTGTGAAATCGATTAACATCTTGTGCCGGTTTTGGCCACGACAAGACGTTGTCAACGTCTTGTCGTGTGTTGTGCTGCGACGCCAACCATTGCATCGTCACGACGGCTAACGCAACAAAGACAGGCGAAGAGTTAACTAAAAAAATCGTGATATTTCCAGCAACCACGTTCGTACTCATACATGTAGATTCGTAGGTGACTCTGATGTTCAATCGGAATACACTGGTCCAATCCGGGTGATGAATGTAGTCGAGTCTACGCTTTGTAGCAACGTTCGGTGTTCTGTTGGCAGTTGCATCTGTTGTTTGCTGTTTGACTGTGGCAGCAGGTGATGCAACAGCGATAACTGATCTTGATCTTGACGCGATTCGTTTCTGTGGTCGATTTACTGCAACTTGTACTCCGAATTGATCTAAACTTATTCAATAGAACAAGCGTCTAAAACTTTACAAACCTCCAACGTCGCGAATTAGTTTAATCGCTTCAATGACGTTACACCCACAATTGGTGGCATTCATTCTCATCGTGACCAATGGAAGGAGTTTCTTATCAGATTCTGACAATGATGTGGGACAGATGATCACTGTACATCCCATATCTACTGATCTACCATAAGCGGTCAGCCATGATATATGAGGACTGTAGTCAAAGTCATCTGCTGTTGCTGAAGACACAGTAGTAAATCCAGCGATTTCTTTCAAAACTTGTACTCTTAAAGATTAGAAATTAAACATGAAGCGATGACACAACATACCGAATTTTTCCATCGATGACTGTGTATCTTCCATCTGCTTCGTCCACGAGAATCCCGTTGATTCCTTGGTCGCAATTCGGGAACCATTGTGTGAATGATTCAAGGGTTCGCAATTCCCTGTATCGCCACATACGAATAGCACATATGTTCAGTAAGTCATATGTGGTCATTCGCTTGTCGGCTTGCGCGATTAGACGACCGGTTTCGGTTAGCTTGGAACTTCATGCGAAAAAGATTCTCGTCCGGGGATTGTGTCGAGTTTCCCTGCGTCGGTAGCCAGCCGATGGTAGCATGATCATCTACAATTTTTATACTAGCTGACTAATAAACATCAATTACCTTGTGTCACCGATTCGATGTCAGAATGGGTGACGGCGCGACGATTCATGTATATGGGGAAGTCTGAATTAGCAATAGATTCAAACATAGATTTGTTTAACAAATAATGACTTCAATTCGCAAATTATTGTGAATTTGATAGAAACAAATACAACCGATAGAGATAGAAACCGTGAGTGTTTGTACAGTAATTGACACGTCACATCGTAACAAAAAGTGAATGTGAATTCTAAATGTGACATGTTCGTACGTCAGAGTTTTTCCTCATAATGAGGTTGAGAACAAAAAGTCACATGCTGATTCTTTCATGCGACTTTTAGTGGGGACGCCGGACCATTGCGCGATTTTAATCAAATTGGCATGAATGAAAGAGACATGAGTTTTTGTTCTCAAGAGACAGTATGACCAAATACTCAAACAATCGCGACTGAAGACATTTGCATTTTAAATTCACTCGATCGTTGTGGGAGCCACAGAGATGTGACGTGTTCGTCAGTTACCGTATTTTCCATGAGAGCGACACGTGTTCTGCTTGTGAATTGGTGTTTGAGAGACTGGTATGTCGATCTAACCTTTTTCGCAGAATTATCAAGCAATTCTGAGCGGTCGAGTGAATTTTTTTTGCTATTTCAGAAGATGGTGAAATTCGGCGCCCTCTTCCATGATGACTCAGACGACGACTTCGTCTGCTCTGCTCGGAAGGTTCGGTAGTCGTTGCGTTATGTGGAATTGTATTTTGGTGTGTTGTAGAGACCGCGAGGTTCGGGCACGTCATCGACCCTCTCTACCCGACACTCTGACGAGAGTGTCGGTGGCAGAGATGACGCGTCTCATGACTCTGGTTGGAGCCGCGAAGAGGACGATGATATCGACTATTTGGCATCGGATGTTGAAGCTGACGAAGATGACAAGCATCATCAAAATTTTATGGAGATGGGAGATCGGAAACTGGTTTGTTTTTTATTAACATATCTAGTTCTGAATCATCGGTTATAGCAAACACAGTCTACTGGGTCCTGTACAGACTCCTCGCGAGCCCAGTCCAACTTGACTGGTGCTAACGAGGAATCCAATCTCTCTTCATATAGTGACGATAAAAAAGCGGATTCAGATGACGTACGTCTTAAATTTTGCACCATTAATTCATCCGAATCGTCGATTGTAGGATCTGCACTCCACCTCGTCGGCACTGGATCAGATTTCTGACAACGAATCCGATATTACCGCAATCCTGGATTTCATCAGACAGGGTAATAACAGTGCGTTGAAAGAAGAATCAAACCTAGTAAAGATAGAACAGCTGTTGCGAAACGAAACGACAAGAAGAGATCCATACCCGCGGCGCTTAGACTACTACATAGGTCTGGCTCGTGAAGGTAATGAGTATTTTGTAAAATTATGACTACAGATGCATGTTCAGAGCTAACAAAGAGAGGAATTGTGCTACGTGATCACTTTCCACTGCTTGATGAAGCTGGCGCCCTCGATGAGAAATTGTATTACGATTCGACGTACTTTGTCCAACTGATGGGAGACGTTTTATACATGCAGTCTGTCGTCACTCACGAAATGACTCAGAACACAGACGTGTGTTCTGAGTTAATCGAACTGGTCGTTAGTCTATGGAACCCGCGACTAGGTTTGACAGTTGCGCATACTTCTGCCCGCCATCTGATGGATTTCATTGGTTATATTGAATTCATCATTGCACGTCTCCCGTCGTCCCAACCGATCCCTGTTGATAAGAAGTCCCACCGCCTGTTCTTGGTGCAATTTGAAACTTTACATACGTCCAACCAACACAATATGAGAGACATTCGGTTGTCGTATATCCAGTCATACGTGGAGGATGAAACGAATAACAAACAATCGAGGGCGTACAACATCATGCACTGGGTTCGTTACATCACATTTCTATAGGATTGTTATGTAATGTTTTCAGCTGAGGAAGCTCTCCATCTTCACATGCTCAGACCAATACGCCGTCTTCCCAGAACTGGCTACTCGATTTTGTGACGACAAACTCGAACCGGAAAGAAAATGGCCAATCATGCAACGGGACTTGGCTGTGTACGTCGATCGTCTCCTTGACCGCTCAACTGGGGCAACTCGTACACCGATTACTGCGTACGAAGTGCTAGGTAACTACAACCTCACGGATGATTGACCATCTAAATTTTCAGAGATAGCATTTTGTCTTGTGTCTCTACACACAGGTGCACGCATGTCCGAACTAATAAAGACGACATTATCGGCCAGTGGTGTGCGCCTACGAGACATCAGATTCACTCGCAGGTATACAATAACCATAATACAGCATTCGCTAACAACTATTGATTTAGTCACAAGGGAACTATACTCATGACAATTGGCATCGATTGCTACAAGCGAAAGGCTGTCGCTGGCAACGAAAGAAACATCGCTTATGAGTTGGAGGAATCCGGAAAGCTACTCTGCCCGGTACGATGGATGCTCCTCCACTTGGAGCACCGCAAGGTCTTCACTGTTCCTGGATCGCTGGAAATCAGAGAGGACAAGACTGACGAGTATTTGTTCCAATCAAGAAAGGTTTGTTTTGACACGACTCTCTTGTTATTGATTCGTTTCTTCGTAGACTCCTTTCAATAGCAGCTGGGTTGAACGTGGACTCCTACCAAAAATCGCATGCGTGATGAATGTCGACCGTTACATGATTAGCCACCGTAGTTTCCGACGCGGCTACGCGCATGAACAAGCGTACGGCTTCTTATCAAGTCAATGCAACGTGGAAGATATCGACTACTTCGATGTCTTAAGTCATCTCGAATCTGGTGTACAGTGGACATCCGATGCGTGTGATGCCTATGTCAATCACGGTGAAGTATCAATGAGAAGGAACACTCGACGTTCTACCAGGCGCATCCGCTACCCTGCGTCCACCGATTCACGAATTCCACAAATATTTGTCCCAGTTCGGCGTCGGTTGTCAGCTCGCATCACAAGACCCAGGAATGGACGCACTTCTCAGATATGACCTCTTCCGCAAAGTCCGACATGCAATCGACGCCGTCATCGTCGACAGTAACAGGACCGTCGGCCCATTACCACCTCCGGAGGTATGCGATATCGTGGTTTATGCGTTTGTTGTAATCGTCGATTGTAGGAACTCGGAGTGATTCTCGATATTAATGGACAATCGGAATCGAATCGTGCTCCGTACGACAGTCATATCGAAGACTCTCGTATGGAGCCTTTTCTGATATCCGAAAAGGTTGACGTCGAAGAAGCTTCGACAGGAACATACAAAAGCCATGTGGACTATGGTCTTTGTGAGTCATCGTTCCAACTTCTTGTATGTACCAACTGTTTACAGCAAATGTCATCAATGCGACCTCGTGTTCGCTACTGCG
Organism: Steinernema feltiae; assembly: GCA_007213375.1. NCBI lineage: Eukaryota > Metazoa > Nematoda > Chromadorea > Rhabditida > Steinernematidae > Steinernema > Steinernema feltiae. The sequence continues at coordinate 6,005 of MQUG01001239.1, read as the reverse complement.
CACACACATGAATGTCCACATCGAAGACGCACGCTGACCGTGTTCGCTCCTTGTAAGCACTCTATCTCATTTGCAATCTAAACAATCATTATCTTCAGCGAAGTGTACAGAGCCGGGTTGTGGAAAGCATTCTTCAGCAAACGCCACATAGCATGCCCACTCGAAGACGCCACGCTGACCGTGTTCGCCCCTTGTAAGCACCCTGTTCTTTTGCAATTTAACAATCATTATCTTCAGCGAATGTACAGAACCGGGTTGTGGGAAAGCGTTCCACACAAAATATGAACGGAATACCCACTCGGAGACACACACTGACCGTGTTCGCTCCTTGTAAGCACTCTATTCTTTTGCAATCTAAACAATCATTATCTTCAGCAAGTGTACAGAACCGGGTTGTGGGAAAGCGTTCCACAGCAAACGCACCATGAAGGCCCACTCGAAGACGCACGCTGACCGTGTTCGCTCCTTGTAAGCACTCTATTCTTTTGCAATCTAAACAATCATTATCTTCAGCGAATGTACAGAACCGGGTTGTGGGAAAGCATTCTACACAAAAACTGATCGGAATACCCATATGAAGACACACACTGACCGTGCTCGCTTGTTGTAAGCACTCTAATCTTTTATAATTTAAATTTAAACAATCATTATCTTCAGCGAATGTACAGAACCGGGTTGTGGAAAGCATTCCACAACAAATACCACAGAGATGACCACTCGAAGACGCACACTGACCGTGTTCGCTCCTTGTAAGCACTCCATTCTTTTATAATTTAAATTTTAACAATCATTATCTTCAGCGAATGTGCAGAACCGGGTTGCGGGAAAACATTCCACAGCAAACGCAACATTGATGACCACATGAAGACACACTCTGACCGTGTTCGCCCCTTGTAAGCACCCTGTTCTTTTGCAATTTAGACAATCATTATCTTCAGCAAGTGCACATCGCCAGGATGTGATATGGCATTCTTCACCAATCACATCCGGAATTCTCACGTGCTGACGCATACTGACCGTGTACGTTCATTGTAAGTATTCAAAACAGAAAATTGTGTGTAACTGTTTTCCATTTTCAGCGTTTGTACATTGCCAAAATGTAACAGCGCGTTCTTCGGGAAAGCAGAACTCACCCGACACACGAAGAAAGTCCATGGGGAGACATGAGAGTCCATATGCGATCCTACCTACCCGACGAAGAAGAACAACGACGCCTCGGCTCGGTCGTAACGGTTACAGACTGGGTACCAGACGTGGTACCCAGTTTGAATATATTTATTTTATTTCTCAATTTAACTTAACAATTGTTTGTTGTACATACTAATACTGATGTTAATAATGTTTTATTTGAATATTTGACTAGTGTAAGACACTGACTAAAAAGTCAGACGCTTTTTGAAACAGTAGGTGAATCCTCTCTCTATTCAGACCTCAAAGACTCGTTAGCATATCATATAGACAGACTAGCTTGTGCTTTCCCATCATCTTTGTCCGAGTCGTGATGAACGATTCGGAACCAACGATGGCATTATCGATAGTTACTCGCTGAATGCAATTATCCATCAAAGTCTTCTATTGGATTCACATGAGAAGAGTCAGCATATGACTTTTTGTGCTCAACCTCATTATGAGAAAAAACACCGACCGCACCGACATCTTAACCGATTTGTTGGCAGCATGTATCGATGTTCCGCCTGTGGTCAGGCAGCTCTGCGAGCTGAAGATCAACCACGACGACAGTCTCCTCCAAGGACGTCTTTTCGTGACCACTTTCACGGTCCTCGTCGCCTTCGCCGACTACCGACGCGCGCTGCTTCAGCTGATAAAGAATTTTGTTCTCTACTTGCCATTCATCAAGATGAGCACAAAAGTCTTCACGGTAACGAAACTTGAAACGACGAAACGTGCTACCGGACCAAAAAACTGTCCTAAGTAGGACGTGCCATTAACTGGAAATAAAACGGGTTTTATGGACTCAGAATCGATTGTTTGTTTATTGCAACGCGGAAACACGCGTTCGGTGACAAATGCGTGGATCCTGCAAATGCAGAGAAGATTAATCATGCGCCACCACGCCTCAATCCATTTTTGAAGGCGAATGTGGGCAGAAACGTTCAGTCTGCATTCGATCAGTTCTCGTGCAAATTCGAGGGCAATCCAGGTGCTGGGCGTTACTTCGAAAAGACGACCAATTTCACTCTAAAGATCAAATAACATTTGCGCCTTTTCGGTGCTTTCTAGGAGAGCAAACGGAAGATCTGTTTGACAACGAGGCAGCAGGGACGACGATCTCAGCATCTCGTTTCTTGTTTTCAGAACCGTGGCGGCAAAGCAAGATTACCATCAAGGCGCCACCGCCACAGAAAAGCAACATGCAGATCATATAGATGGATACGATGAGAATCACTGGAGAGGTGTAATCCATCGGTTTTTTTTGGCATCATATGGTTCATCGGCAATCTGAATTCGGCAGACTTGCAAAGGCATAGAAGGTGTCTTACCGCAGTGGTTTGAACAAGCAATGCAGTCACAACTAACAGAAAAACAAGGTGGTTGGAAGACATTCCCACGACACAGCGCAAGGATAATCCGAATCCAACCGATTCCAAAGGAGTTTGCCGCATAATACGACGACTTTAGTTAGTTACAAAGCTGCTTGTGATGTCTGGAATGCTTTCCTCCAAGGCTGCACTGTACACCAATCACAAAGCGTCAAATTGTCATGAAATCATCGAAATACAAAATCTAATAGCACGTCGCTGCGTATCCATGACAGGTTCGAACTGGGAGAACTGGAGCGCAGCCGACCGGACCCGTATTGTACACGATTCCGCCTCCATAGCCGTTGTATCCGCCGTAATTGTATCCTCCGTAATTGTATCCTCCGTAGCCGTAGCCGTTGTAGTACGAATTGTTGCACCCTAAAAATGTTGCTGTAATTTAATCAGGAGAAATTCACCTTACCACTCGCACTGATTAGTATTCCAATGACAACGCCGACGATGACAAAGAAGCCGATTAAACTTATCAACCCTGCTATTGACGAACTCGATGTATAGCCGTCGCTGAGAAGAGAATCGCCGTCGCTGAGAAGTTGATTCTCGTTGTAGTCCATCTCCACGACGTCCACTTCGAGCGATTCATTCGGGGAAACCTGCAATTATTTAGCACGTGTATTTACGGAGCGAATACTGTGGGATTTTACCGGAACGGCGCGTACAAGCGCTGTGAACGCGATTAGCGCGATGAGGAAGCGGTTGATCACCATCTTCGTTGAACAAGCGACCGACTCAGACTGAGGTAACGACCGGAAAGAGCGCGCAGCTCCATCTCTGAGACTGTAGAATCAGACGGTCTCGAGCCACGTCACAGCTTCAGCTTCGGCGCTTCAGCGATCGTCATCTGTTCATGGAAACGCTGCAGCCTAAATGAGTATGGAGTGGAACTGACAACACATCACCAAGAGCAGTGAAGAAGATGTTTTGAAGAGACGCGCAATGAGATCGTTGAACGATGAAGCGGAGCGGAGCGGCAACCCTGAAAACATGTTTATTTGTCTCAAAAACTGAAAATAAAGGTGAGTAATGAACCCTCTAACTTCAAGTTGCTTCGCAGAACCGCAAGCGACAAAGATCGCTTTACACATTTCAGCATTTCAGTGACTCGTCACCTGCCGGGTTGCTTTGCTCCGTGTTCTGTAAGGATTGGCCCATCGCGGGCGAAGGGAGAGTGTTGGACACGGCGGATCTGCCCTTGTAGCGAGCACTTCTTTTATTACTTTATTCCACAATGAAACGAAGTTTCCTTAGTACCATTCGACGTTCCAGAGGTTGTCGATGCCGAACGCCTCGATTCCCACGTAATCCTTCAGCGGATGCGGTGGCGTTTCTGTGCTCAGTACGGTCAGAGAGCGCGACTCCTAGCATCCGCCGCAACCAGAAATCGCCGTTGGGATGCGCAGAGACGTCATTAAGCGGGAGGAGAACAGGATCGAAAGCGTTTTCGGTTCAAAAAGCGCCCCCGCGACCCACTTTCCCTCCATAAATTCCTCGTCTCGTCGAGAGACGCAACTCGCCATGTCGCCTCGTCTCCTCTCCCTCGCGCTCTTTGCCGTCGTCGCCGCCTCTACGCTCGCTGAAGGCTTCGGACCCCACGGAGGGTTCTACGGAGGCTACGGCGCCGCGCCGTTCCACGTCTACGATAGCGGATACGGTGGCCAGCACGGGTACGGCAGCAACGGAGGTCACTCGGACGGATTCAAACGCGGCGAAAAGTCCGACTGGTCGGAGGCGAATTACGGAGGACACGAGCGCCACGCTGACGGCGAGTCGTACGACAAGAAGCACGCCGACGGCTACGGTAACAACCACGGATACAACGCTGCGCACAGCGACGGCTACGGATACGGAGGCGAGCCCAGCGGGTTCTACGGCACTTACGGGCCGCAGAAGTTGTGGTGAACGCAGCGATGATGTCAATAAAACGTGAATTTTGCATCTTCGCGACTCGAAGGCGCTCGGGGTTCATTGAAGAACGGACTTTACTGACAAACACAAATCTCCTTTCACGCCTTTTGGACCGCGTTCTCGGCCGACTTGGTCTTCGCCTTGGCCATGTAGGAGTCGATGTCGCGATCCAATTCTTCGGCGGTCAATTTCGGTTTCCGCGCGCTTTTCTGCGGCGCACTGCGGCGTTCCTTGGCGATTCCGCGGGTTGCGTGGGACGACTCGCGTGGAACTCCCTGAATCTTCTGGTGGACTGTGATTCTCTGCTGGAGACTCGGCTTCCCCAGCGGCCGATCCACCGACGAGCGTCATCTTGAGCTCGTGACCGTCGAGGATGATCCCTTCGAATTCGTTCATCAACTGCGCGGCGTCGAGCCGAGGAAGAGAGACGGCGGCGTTGCGGCCGCCGAGCGAGCGGCCGCGTTGATCGAAGTGAACGGCGACGCTGCGGGGTCGCGTAGGAGGCGAAGAGTTCCTTTCGTGATCACCGATTTCTCCAAGTTGGAGATGCTGACTTGCACGACGCGGCGGGCGGAAGGCGCCGGACGCTCCGCTTCGAACTTGTCGCTCTTCCACTTTCCTTCTGGAACGCGCTTCGTGAAGAAGGGACGCTGATGGTCGGACGACCCTCTTCTGCGCGCGAACTTACCGCCGGCGCCTCGGGAGCTCTTCTTGGGGATGAGGGACATTGCCAAGAGGTTGATGACCAGATGGATCTGTTGGAGTGTCCTCGACAGAGGTCCTTATATTAGGAGAAAGCAATGCTGGGAACCAATGCCACCCATAGAAGCACATTGACATTATCGTAGTTATTGAGAACTTCGGTCCTTCCTTGCGATTCGTAGCTTCTCAGCGCCCGATCCGCCATGTTCACATTTTGTACCAGGAGACTCTAGATTTGGTTCGACTTTAACGCGTCGATGAATCGGTCGATTCAACTCAGAGTGCATAGCTCAATTGTCAGATGAACCCGCTCGCTGTGCCGCTGGCTGATGAATCGCTCGACGTAGGCGCTCAACAATGGAATGTTCTCGGGCGCTTGAATAACGAAGAGAACTTTGGCGGAGACTTTTGTCTTCGAAGACGCGAAAATCGATTCAAGTCGGCTGAGAACGAGGTCCAAACCGATACAGGAAGAGTAGTCGAGCCGCTTCTTCGAAATTATGGCGTTCGCTGCACCCTTATAGACCGGAAGCTGCCAATCGAGTTGAAATTAGATAGAAAAAAAACGTTGTATACCTGTTTTCCGTTCTCGAGACGTACGCCGTCGCCTGATCGACGGAAACGCATCCGTGGACAGTCGTGATGGCGACGACGTCGGTGGTGTCGCTTTGCAGAGCGATGGAGATCGCCCTCACGTCGTCCGTCACTCCGTCGGTGTCGATGATCAGCTTCGTCATGACCCGCATGTCTGAAATGCAGAATTCAACTCGCTCAAATTCCACAAAAATGTACCTGATTTTCCTCATTTTCCATATTTATTTTACTAATATTGTGTAC
>MQUG01001238.1:0-19731 GCA_007213375.1 Steinernema feltiae | reverse complement strand
CAGGCATTCGCCAATTTTGTCAAATTCCCTCACTAGAAAACTGTTGAAGTAAGATCTGCGAGGATTGGAGATGAAGTACTGAAGTAAGAGAAGTTGTCTTGCAACGAACGAACACAAGGTGCAAGACATGCGTGGAGCGCAGTTCGCACATTTGCATTGAGATTCCGACCGATCTTAGTCAACTTCATTGTTCCATCTATGACCGCGTTGTTGGAGCTTTCAACGTCGTTCGGCCTCCAGAATCGTAAGTTGATGAGTGGGCAGGAACAACACGGCCAAGTGATGACATCACAGCGGTCAAATGCCTCTCGAATTGAGCGTAAAGAACATGTTTCAGACCGCGGAGCATTCCGCCACGTTCCTCCGCTCGACCCGACCGACCTTCCGAATGAATTGTTTGTCAAGATTCTGGGCTTCATTGAGCCAAAGCTCCTGAAGAACTGCCGTTTGGCCTGCAAACAATGGAACACGACGATCGTTGACCTTCCGCTCGTAAAATTCAGGGCGTTGGTGTTGGAAATCGGCCAATCGTGGGTGAAACATCCTTGAAATTCACTCTTTCCTGTTCTAGATTCTATTTCTGGGAGGTTACTGTGAAACGATGGTGTGGGAACGATGTGAAACGACCGCATGCGTACGTCCCTCCAACCTTCAATTTGCATTGGAACGTCCCCACGTTCCCTCCTAAGTTCCGGTTCGAGTGGATCTACTGCCAATCAAGTATTTCCAACCTGACGATCCTCACTCGCGTTCTCCAAATGCCGCAAACGGATCATCTGAGAGCGGTGCACTTGACTGTCAGCGAAGGAAACTTGAAAGATCCTCATTTCGAGCTTCTGATCCGCTTGCTGATGCGGAAACCAACGTTGGAGAAACTCCGGATGTCGGCCGATTTCAAATTCAGCGACTCAGGGAATTTAGCTGGAAAGGCCCATTCGTCCTACTTTACCGCCTTCAGTCGACATCTGCTTCCCAAACTCTTCGTGAGCATCCTGTGCATCTTGGTCCGAATCAACCTGCAGCATTTCAGGAGCTCAATGTAACCTATTTTCAAACAGCAGTGCAGGACGCGTTGTTTTACTTGGATCACGTGACTCAAAACTTATGCGTCCGCATGGACTGCTCCATCGAGGATCTTTCACAAATCCTGCAGGTTTGCAACGTTGCAAATCAACGAAAAAACAGTTTTGTTTCAGCACTTCATTTCGAATCCTCGCAGATCTTACATCCATAGAATTGGAGTGAGAGAAGCTGCGAAAATTGGCGAATGTCTGAAATCGCCGCTCTTCTCCTCGTTCCAGAGCTCCAGAAGTCAGCATCCTGACGAGGATGTACAATTCAGACTGGAAATCGATTCAAAGTGGAAGATTGTATTTTGCGTTGACTCAGAAACTAGGGAAGTCGATTTAGCGTGTAAGCGCTCGTTTGCCGATGACCGCGTGCCGAATCCCAACTGGTGGAGCCGGAAACAAATATGCTACAGTGATTTGTTCCAACAGACTAATTCAGAATAAGAACTTGATTTTTCGTCGCCAGAAGGACAGTTGTGCGTAGATCAGCAAACGTAGGTCAACGATCGTCGTGTTCCAAGTCCAAAATCCAAGTCGATCGGGAGTCACCTTGCAACTTGCAAATGACAAACGAGTCGACAAGACCTACTCATCAGCTCCTGTTCCAGTGATGTCGACGACTAAATGTCAACCACGGCTTGCGCAAAAGCAAAACAAAAGCCGCTGAAACAATAACGAATTGACAAAAAAATAAGCACCAAGCAGGGGTCGAACCTGCCTCGAGCAGATAGCGGTCGGCGGCACTGGCACTTCACTACAGGCGCTCTGAATTTGCTGCTCAGTTGTTGTATATAAAGGGAATGGCACTTACAGCTGCAACAAAAGGTCAAATACTGACCGCAGCATGGTCAAACTTCGTTTTTCTTGGAGAGAAAAACTCAACGAACCATCGTGATGATGGTAACATAGAGAGAGAAAGTTTAGTTTCTCGCTGGAGTCGAACCTTGGGCATGATGGGCCTGCCGCATGATAGTCTGCGGCGTTTGCAATCAGCCACTTGAGCACCATGTGGTGCGTTCACTGATATGCGTAAGTAGCGCATATCACTTGTGTTCGACCGAACATCCTATAATTCTGCAAATGCAAAATTCAAAAAAGAACGAGCGAGCGGAAGCCGCCCGTAACATTAACACTCAAACAGCACCACAAAAAGGAAATTTTTCACTGAAAACTTCTCGAAATTTAACACAATAAACCTATTAATTTCAGCAATGGGTCTTCTTTACGAAACTGTAGCTTCTTGGACGAAGCAGGTGGGAAATGCAGTCATTTGGCTGTTGACGAAGGCGTTCTCCGGGTATGCATTTCATCTGTTCTGCTCTGTTGTGCAAATGTCACGGTTTCAGGATAACGATGGCAGCATTGTTTCTTCTAAATGGCGGCCCAGAAGAAGAACTGCGCCTATTTGCCGAACGACTTCGCCGCGTTCTTCTAGAACCAGAAATGGTCGCCTACGTCGATGATGAACAGAGGCGCATAGCGGATCCGTTCAGCGATCATAGTTTCGAGGAGATAAAGGCGATGTTTTTGTAAATTTGTGTCCTTCCAACATGTTCAAAACATACACGTTTTCAGGGAAAAACGTTGGAGTTTTCCTGCTTCACTTTCGACTAAAGCTGATTTTAACACATTCATCAAAAAGCACCCTGATTTCGCACTACGCACGAAGCAGCAACGAGTAGTGGTAACTGAGGGCGCCCGTCGCCGCCTAATTTACAAAACTCTCACGCAAAAGTGGTTTGTTTGTGAAGATCAAATAGAAACTGACGAAAAATTTAGGTACGGCGGATGGGATACATGCGTTATTTACCTCGTCGAGGTAATCTTCGAGATGTTGCAAGCGTATCAGGTTGGCAAGCTGAACGTAGTCATCGCTCTCCCGCTTGCGGCAAGCCGAGCCGTAGCGGCAGGCTATTTCCTGTAAGCAAAACACTTACTATTTGAATTAACCAGAGCTATTTCAGAAAGAGTTATGATCGCCGACGCATAAAAATTGCAAAGTATTTTATCATTCTTGGCATTACAGTTGCCATTGGTTGCGTTGGCAGAGACGTCTGCTCTCGCATCAGTGAGCCAACAGCACGCACAATCATCTGTCCTGGGTACGAGTACACGCAGACGATTTGTCAATGTGCGACGATGTTAACCGGAGACAGAAATGTCACATCATACTTGTTAAATGCGATTTACCAATGTAAGTAGAGTATTTATTGTTGTAATTTTAGTAATTTATTTACAATTGTGCATAAAGATTTTATATTCCATTTCAACAATCCCATATTCCATATATTCCACATTTCCATTCATTTACGGTGCATTCATTGTTCATAGTGCAGGGTTATCTAAAGTGTCTCACAAAGTATCAAAAGTTAACATTCCGACTTATCTGACAACAACTCCGCATTCTGATGCTTTCGACTGTTTGTTCCATCCTTGGCATTGCTTCTTTTGTTTCGTGCGATTTTGCTTCGAGAAGATCGGATAGTCGTATTGCTTCTGATTGACGACAGACGGGCCCGCGGTCGGATTCTCTTCGACCTTCGAGTAAACAGGATCGGAGACCGATTCATCGTCCGGATCGAGTGACTCGTACATCGCCTGGTTTGAGTCATCAATGTGCGGGATTCCTTGGAGGTTGTTTCCGGCGGTGGCAGTGAACGCTGGCAAGCTGGGCAGTTCGCGGGAGGAGGAAGGCACCGATTTGCGGGAATTGGATGGAGCTCGCTGAAAGCAACAGTAGATTAGAGCGCAAAGCACTAGAAATTACATGATGGCTGGCGGTAGGCTGTGAGAATCGGGAAGAAATGAGAGATCTGTTCTTGGCATTGCTTCGGGAGGATACAGTGGAGGGAATTCCGTCGATGGCGCTCTTATCGTATCGTAGGTGTCATCGGGGTCGATGTTTTCTTCGGAACTGAAATGGAAAAGTGAGAAAACAAAAAAAATGAACAAAGCGCAGAAAATTCAACTAAAATTGCAAGAACCAGAAGAGAAAAGTAAGAAATTTGAAGTTTAGGCGAAAAAAATAACTATCGAAACGTAAAACGTAAATGTTGCTGGGATCTTAGGAAATGGAAATTGTTCGGCCTAGCTCTGGCGATAGACTAGATACTATCGTTCTTGAAAAAACCAAGGAAAGGACATGCATAGTGTATTGGTATCACTCTTGGTCACAGACCCACAGGTGACAGGATCGAATCCACCCTCAAACTTTAATTTTTTGTTTTTTTTTTAAATTTAGTTTCTTGGCTCTAAATAAGTTTTTTGTGCCGAAAAACCGTTTCCTACAGTATGAAAAGCACTATCATCACTTTTCTGCATAGATTACGTTAGCTGATTACGGTAGATTTTGTAGATTTTTGGGCAAATCTCGGATTTGATCGGTTCTCACTGGACACTCGCGACAGTTAGCAAGTTGTTAACGATTCCAGCAACGTTGAGGTTACGGTAGACCATGTATACGGTAGGTGAGGTGCAATTGATGCTTCTCAAATCGCTTGTGGCTTGACGAAAAGATCGAACCCCTCTGAGATCTCAAATTCCTATGTATTTCCCCTTTAGTATATCGTATTTAGTATTTAGCTAGAGTATATCGTGCAGGAGCTGAATACTTTAGCAGTACTTGTGGTGGAGTGGTAGCGCAGCTGCTTCTGACTCAGGAGGTGGCGGGATCGAATCCTCTTCCAAACTCTAGTTTTTTTATTTTTTGAGCTTGACTCTAATGAAGTGTTTCTGTGCTTTAAACCAGTTTTTGTGGGATTACGGTAGCATGATTTGGCAGGAATCGAATTACTCTAATTGTAGACGCTAGGTTATATCGTGCAGGAGCTGAAGAGATCAGCAGTACTTGTGGTGGAGTGGTAGCGCAGCTGCTTCTGACTCAGGAGGTGGCGGGATCGAGACCCCTCCCAAACTCTAGTTTTTTTATTTTTTGAGCTTGACTCTAATGAAGTGTTTCTGTGCTTTAAACCAGTTTTTGTGGGATTACGGTAGCATGATTTGGCAGGAATCGAATTACTCTAATTGTAGACGCTAGGTTATATCGTGCAGGAGCTGAGGAGATCAGCAGTACTTGTGGTGGAGTGGTAGCGCAGCTGTTTCTGACTCAGGAGGTGGCGGGATCGAGACCCCTCCCAAACTCTAGTTTTTTTATTTTTCAAAATCTGTTTATTAGGGGTTAACTGATCTAATTTAGTTGATCGCAAACTCTAGTAGCGCGTGTATACGGAAAGTTAGTGACATATATGTACGCATTAACAGTCACCATGTGTTCCTGTGCCTCCGCGGAAACGCGTTTGCTTCTAACACGCGAGGTGGCGAGTTCAGTGAGCGAGCGGAAGGCGCTCGTAATCATTGAAACTCATAAAAACAACACCAAGAGGACAATGTTTCTCTGAAAACGTCTCAAAATTTGTAAATTACTGTCGAAAAAAGCACTCTCTGGGTATGCATATCATCTGTTCTGTTGTGCAAATGTCACGGTTTCAGGATAGCGATGATCGCAGTGTTGCTCTTTTATGGTTTTCCGGAGGAAGAACGGCTACTCTTCGCTGAACGGCTTCGCCGAATTCTCCTCGAAGATGAATTGATTCCGTATGTGGAAGATTTGAAGAAACAGGACACTGTTCCTTTCAACCAACTCACCCTTTAGGAAATTCAGGCGACATTTCGGTACATTCATGCATTTCCAGCATATTCAGAACAGACGATTTTTTTTTCAAGGATCAGAAATTGGAGAATTCCTGAGTCACTTTCGAGAAAAGCAGGTTTTGAGCTGTTTGCCCGACTTTAATTTCAGCAATGCCACACGTTTTTGCTACTCTGGCATCATGGCGCATGGCTCTCGTAGACATAATCGTTTTGCTGTCGAAAAAAGCGCTCTCTGGGTATGCATATCATCTGCTCTGTTGTGCAAATGTCACGGTTTCAGGATAGCGATGGTCGCTCTGTTTCTCCTTTACGGTTGTCCGCTGGAAGAACGGCTACGCTTCGCTGAACGGCTTCGCCGAATCCTCCTGGAAGATGCGATCGCTTGCGATCGACCGAACATTTTATAATTCTGCAAACTTATCAAAATTTGTGAATTACCAACTTTTTTTATTATTACCAACCAACCAACCAAAATTACCAACCTGCTTGTTTCAGACTAACATGAATCTCGAAGAACTGTTTGCGGCCGACTGCGCTGGCATCGCTTCGGCGATGTACGCCACACGTTCAGGGTATGTAAATTGAGTTGTGTTGAAGCCAATGTGACGTTTATAGCCTCTTTATAGTTTATACTTTCTTTTTGAAGGCTGCGAAGAGGAGATGAATCTGCGAAGACGCATATTTGCGAATGCTGAAGCAGAGCCCACGGACCCGAGTCACGATCCACAAATTCCGCGCCTCGACTTGAAATCAGGAATGCGTACAAGTAGGAAAAATTAAAATGCAGCATGTCATAAATTTGGCTTTACAGTGAAATCCATTCCCTATCACCCACCCCTGCGTGCTTAAAAAAGCAAAAATACTGCAAAAAGTTTATGGATGGAAACGCCGAGTTCTTTTCGCAACGGCAAACCAACGGAGGCTTTACTTGCTATGCTCTGAAGAACAGCATGAAGAGAAAACTTCTGAAAGAACTGCTGAACGCGCCAAGGTATTCGATAATAGTTAACTCTCCTCCGCTATTTTCTCTTCAGGTATGGAGATCTCACGAGTTGGGGTATGGTTGCTGCCGAGGCACTGTTCGAGATCGCACAAGCGCAACTGCTCCCCTACACGTAAGCTTTTGCCAACACAAAGTAACCAAACATCGTAAATTTGCAGCGCGAACATTACAACAGTGCCTTTCGCTGCAATTCGAGCGATTTCAGTCCTCCTGTTTGTGTGAGTTCACGCAATATTCGTTACTCACCTAAGTAGACGCGTTGCAGGAGATCGTTTGAGCGAAAACGATGTAAGGTCGTAAAGTTCGCATTTTACTTGTTGGTGACAGCGCTGTTGGGACACTTTGCTCCCAAACCAGTATGCAAGAAGCTGCAAACTTTTATTTTTTACAAGCTGATATGTCCCAGTGCTTAATTTAATTATATTGTTTCATAAATTTCATAAGCTTCATAAATTGTTAATTGACGAGTTCTTCGGTGTTCCTGAGTTGGGTTAGTTCATCGTTGGTGCTTGTTTCTTGCAAACAGCTTCGTTATATCCCGCAGTTGCGTTGTTGTTCTAAAATGGTTCCACAAAGCATCTATATGCAACGGTTAGACTTATCTAACATCCAATTCGCCTTCCGTCTTCGTGTTTTCACCATCTCATACAGCAGAATTCCCGCTCGTATTACGGCCTCATGGCTTTGCATTCCCTTCGTCAATCCAACAATGTGATCCTAGAAACGTCTATTTTAAGGAACATTGCAGGCTCAAGTATACAAACCGACGAACACGAACGAAGATATTGTAGAGTTGATAGGAGTGCTGACGAATCGTACAGATGATGGTTTTCCCGGCCTGTGCGAGATTCTTAAGCACAGCAATAATCGATTCCGCCACGAACGAGCCAAGACCGGTCGGATTCGTCAGCAACTCAGCTGCAAATTCTTCATCTTCCGACATTTCGTCAAGCCCAGTTCCTTCAGCACCTAAACGAAAACTCAAAAAATGACTTGGAAGCTTGCAACTTACACAAGTGACGCGTTCTTCTCGCCGATGCCTCGCAATCCGCAGACGAGCTTGAATCAAGAGGTGCTCGCGAACCGTCAGCGTCGACATGAAGAGATCTTTCTGCTGGGCGTAGCCGAAAATAGTCAATTTCAGCAAAGAACAGTCAAATTGCTACCGTACAACGCATTTCCAACCGCAATCATATCGCGCCAGGACCAGTGATTTTCATATATATATATATGTATGTCATATATTTCATATATGTACGCATTAACAGTCACCATGTGTTCCTGTGCCTCCGCGGAAACGCGTTTGCTTCTAACACGCGAGGTGGCGAGTTCAGTGAGCGAGCGGAAGGCGCTCGTAATCATTGAAACTCATAAAAACAACACCAAGAGGACAATGTTTCTCTGAAAACGTCTCAAAATTTGTAAATTACTGTCGAAAAAAGCACTCTCTGGGTATGCATATCATCTGTTCTGTTGTGCAAATGTCACGGTTTCAGGATAGCGATGATCGCAGTGTTGCTCTTTTATGGTTTTCCGGAGGAAGAACGGCTACTCTTCGCTGAACGGCTTCGCCGAATTCTCCTCGAAGATGAATTGATTCCGTATGTGGAAGATTTGAAGAAACAGGACACTGTTCCTTTCAACCAACTCACCCTTTAGGAATTCAGGCGACATTTCGGTACATTCATGCATTTCCAGCATATTCAGAACAGACGATTTTTTTTTCAAGGATCAGAAATTGGAGAATTCCTGAGTCACTTTCGAGAAAAGCAGGTTTTGAGCTGTTTGCCCGACTTTAATTTCAGCAATGCCACACGTTTTTGCTACTCTGGCATCATGGCGCATGGCTCTCGTAGACATAATCGTTTTGCTGTCGAAAAAAGCACTCTCTGGGTATGCATATCATCTGTTCTGTTGTGCAAATGTCACGGTTTCAGGATAGCGATGGTCGCTCTGTTTCTCCTTTACGGTTGCCCGCTGGAAGAACGGCTACGCTTCGCTGAACGGCTTCGCCGAATCCTCCTGGAAGATGCGATCCCTCGCGATCGACCGAACATTTTATAATTCTGCAAACTTATCAAAATTTGTGAACTACCTACTTTTTTCAGCCTAACATGAATCTCGAAGAACTGTTTGCGGCCGACTGCGCTGGCATCGCTTCGGCGATGTACGCCACACGGTCAGGGTATGTAAATTGAGTTGTGTTGAAGCCAATGTGACGTTTATAGCCTCTATGCGACAGCGAAGTTTCTTCGCTGCGCTGCACTCTTCCTGTTTGAAGACTGCGAAGAGGAGACGGATCTGCGTTTTGCAGCCCATTGCGCCAACTTCTGCTCGAGGAAGAATCCGTTCTTTTCGCAGGACCTGACGATGAACAGAACATATCGTGCTCTCGAAATTCATCAAATTCGAGCAAAGTTTGTGTATTGAAGCATCCGTTTCGGATTTTCATTCTCTTTTGCAGGATGAGAAATTGGAACATTCCTCCCATGCACAATACGAAGGATGCACTTGTAGAGTTTGTATCACAACAAGAAGACTTTAGCATGCGTGGAGAAGGCGTTGTCTTCAATTAGGGCGGACGACGCCGTCTGATGAAGGACACCGTCACCCAAAAATGGTTTGTGCCCTGAAAATATTATTTTAAAGCGCTTATTTTAAGGTTTGGAGGGATCGATACGATCGTCATTTTGTGCCTGGAAGGCCTTTTCGAAGTGGCACAAGCCTATCAGCTTTGGGATTTGAATCTCGTTGTTTCGCTTCCATTAGCAGCTTTCAGAGCGGTAGCCACCATCTACTTTCTGTGAGCGAGTTAACCGTATTCCGTAATAACACACTTTCAGGAAGCCGTATGACCGAAAAATGGTGAGAATCGGCAAATTTCTGATCATCCTTGCCATATCGTCACCGGATTTGGAACCAGAGGAGTCTGTTCCACGTTCCAGACACAGGCGTGGTATCACTCTTGGTCAGAGCCCCAGAGGTCACAGGATCAAACCCACTCTCAAACTTTATTTTTTTGTTTTTGTTTTAAATAAGTTTCTTGACTCTAATGAAGTATTTCTTTGCTAAAAACCAGTGTGTTACGGTTGAAAACAATTGAAAACGCTGAATATGATGACGTTACTCTAATCGTAGATGCTGGCTTATGTCGTGCAGGAGCTGAAGAGATCAGCAGTGCTTGTAGTGCAGTGGTAGCGCAGCTGCCTCTGACTCAAGAGGCTACTCTACCTCTACGAGTTTCGCAAAATCATCGATTAAACATGCGAAGGCAGAGCTTAAATTGTCGGCCACTTTTCCAAAATGAGGAGAACGTCGTCTACTGCTAATTCAAAGCCGAACGTAACCAGTTGCTGAAATTGGATTCTCAGACGAGCAATGGTTCTAATCGACTTACCGTTACTCGCGAAGGAGGAGGATGTACGTGGTGCTCACTGAGCAGAGCGATTGGAACGCGTTCAGAGTCCGAATTATACCGAATCTTCAGGAAATCGAAGCCTCTCTTCTGCATGAGCAACTCAACGATGAGCTTGAATTGAGGGTCTTTGAAGTTGTTTTGGAAAAAGTCAAAACGCCACGTTTCAAATCGTCCATTTGCGGCATTTTGAGAACGTGGGTGAGAATTTCCAAGTTTGACAACGTCGTCGAAACATTAAGCTTGTAAAAGCGAATGATCGAAAGGAACTGCGGCAGCTTCCAGCACATTCTCGCTTGTTTGACGAAGTAACTGCCCGTTTCCAGCGATACATCCCAGAAGACGAATTTAAAGACTGATTTATGGGACAAAGAAGCGAAAGCAAACGCACTCCTGACTTATTTGGAGTTCTACTCGCCGAGATCTCACAAGCGACAGCTCCATAATCATCGAATTCCACTTTCTGCACACTAAACGCCCCTCTTTCAGAGCGCCATTGTCCAACCAACGCAATATCGCGGTGAGGAGTTCGACTGGAAGGTCGTTGACATTGCGTGGGCCGTGTCGAAAGGCGCCGCGGTATGAAAAGCAGTCATTTGCGGTAAATATTGATGCGAACCTATTACAGTTGTATAGCAACAGCGTTTCGACAAACAATCCTCCATTGTTTGAACGCAAAACGCGTAGAAAGTGACGAATTTCTGTTCTAGATGACGTGTGAAATTTGGCGCATTTGCAACGTGAGGATATGTTCCTCATCCGCACTCTTGACAACGATGACGGCGTTGCTGGAGCTGACCTCTCAGCTCATAGCCCAGAAATGTAAGTTTAATAAGAAGCGGTTGCTCAGTTAATCAAATTGCGTGGAAACGCCGCTAAGAAACATGTTTCAGACCGCGGAGGATTCCGCCACGTTCCTCCGCTCGAGCCGGCCGACCTCCCGAATGAATTGTTCGGCAAAATTCTGGGCTTCATTGAGCCAAAGCTCCTGAAGAACTGTCGTTTGGTCTGCAAACAGTGGAACACGACGATCGTTGACCTTTCGCTCGTGAAATTCAAGGCGTTAGAGCTGGAAGTTGCCCAAACGTGGGTGAAATATCCTTGAAATTAACTCTTTTCTGTTCTAGATTCTGTTTCTGGGAGGTTACTGTGAAAGGATGGTGTGGGAACGTCCCTCCAACCTTCAATTTGTATTGGAACGTCCCCACGTTCCCTCGTCGGTTCCGATTCGAGTGGATCTACTGCATGTGGAGCATTTCTGACCTGACGATCCTCACTCGCGTTCTCCAAACGCCGCAGACGGATCATCTGAGAGCGGTACACTTGACTGTCAGCGAAGGAAACTTGAAAGATCCTCAATTCGAGAATCTGATCCGCTTGCTGATGCGGAAAGCACCTCTGGAGAGACTCCGGATCATAGCCGATCCTTTCCAATTCAGCAACTCAGCTGAAAAGTCCTATTCGTCCCACTTTACCGCCTTCAGTCGTCACCCGCTCCCCAAACTCTTTGTAAGCAGCCTGAGCATCTACGGGATGAATCAACTTGACGCTTTCAGGAGCTCGATGTGAGTTGTAGTAAAAACTCAATACAGGACGTCTTGTATTACTTGGATCACGTGGCTCACAACCTTTATGCAAGCGTGGACTGCTCCATCGAGGATCTTTCACAAATTCTGCAGGTTAGCAACGTTGCAAATCAATGAATTAGTTTTGCTTCAGAATTTCATCTCCAATCCTCGCAGAACTTACTTTAACGGATTCTCGGTAAAGGAAGGAGCCAAAATTGGCGAATGCCTGAAATCGCCGCCTTTCTCGTCGCTCAAGGCGGGCAGAGTTCCGCATCCAACACTTGAATTATACAGAATCGAAGTCAATCCACGTTGGAAGATTGTATTTGCGTTTACTCGGGAACTAGGGAAGTCGAATTGGCGTGTAAGCGCTCGTTTGCCGATGACCGCGTGCCGAATCCAAACTGGTGGAGCCGAAAACGAATAAGCTACAATCATAAAACGACTCCAACTAAAAGCAGCTGATAAGCCAGCACTAGAAAGACAAACACATTGACCATGCGAAGCCTTATGCGTTTAATTGGCTTCATCTGGCCTCAGTTCTTCAAATACTAGAATGATTTCATTACAATAAATCGTTTTTGCATTTGAACTTTTTAACGCGTGTTTGGCCGCATAGAGGAAGAAACAGAAACAGATCGATTCGTTAAGTCATCGGATTTGGAGATCTGTTTGAGATAATCTGAAAACGACAATCGAAAATCCACCAACTCTGGTCTGCCGCTTCTTGAAAGAGAGGATTAGGTTAGATAAAAGCAATGGACAACTAGAGAAAGGCTTCATTGCGTTCTATGAAGCTGTTTGTTAAATGTTAGCTTTTGGCTTATAAAAGTCTTGCTCAGAACCGGCATCTCAATGCCTTTCAGAAGGCAAAGATCAGTACATACTCGGAGCGACGACCCCTGATCACAGTCGAGTCACTATTGGCGTTTTTAGCCTCTCTGCCTCGGCGTCCGCTTATCGGCGCTCTTTTTCGACGTCTGCTCTATGTATTGTACTATATACGGGCGGCCGATAAGACGGATGCACTGTTTTTTTAGTATTATATTCCTTCGCGTTAGGTATCTTGATCTTTGTTCTGCCTTCAAGCACGATAACACATGCCAGACCACAAAGAAATACATCCTGCTTTAGAGAGGCTATAAAAGAAGCCCCCGACGCGACGCCATTTCAATTCAAACCAGCCAACAAGCGGGCGATGACCGATTGGAAGATTTGGTTTGGAGTGCTGCTCCTGGTGTGCTTGTCGCGATCTGCTGATTCCCGAGGCGTCGATCTTCCCGATGTGAGTGAAAAGCTGTCTGGTCTGAGGTTTAGTGTGGTTTCAGGGAGCGAACGATCTGCAGACGAAGGAAGTGATCGCGTTGGAGGCCAAACAGGCGGTGCAGGTAGGCAACGCAGTTCGAGAGATCAAGGTGATCGAGGTGTTTCTGAGAGCAGTGGTTACGGTAGGCGTTTTAGGAGACCACGAAACAGAACCTCCAGGGTTTGAACAGCACCAACGAGTTTGGATTTGATTCGATCGACAGCGCCGAGAGACATCACCACCGTAACACGTAAGGAACGCTGCTCTGCATGTCGAGTACAGTAACCCTTTAGTGAAGCACTCATTGACTCAACTCATCAGGAGTCCGTTATCTATCCGCCCACCCTCTGGCCGAGAGGCGTCGTCTCCTACTACTTTGACTCTGACTTCAGTGAGTCTTGAGAGGAAAAACGGCAAGCGCTACAATCCATCTTTAGGCCAAAACGGCAGAAAGGCGGTGGCAGAGGCGATGGCGTTCTACGAGGCGAACACGTGCATTCGATTCAAAGAAGTGAATGGTCGAAAGTGGATTGGAATACTCCGCATCTACGCGGGTGCCGGATGCGAAAGCGCGATTGGCAGACAATACAACGTATGGACGACGCCCTATTGGCGGCCAATACGCAGAACCTTTCGCTTGGCATCGGCTGCGAGAGCATGGCGGCCGCAAGCCTCGAGCTCGGCCATGCACTCGGCTTTTACAACGAGCAATCGCGCCACGATCGCGACGCCTGGCTTACGGTCGACCTCGACAACGTCGCCGAGAGGGACAGATCCCAATTCAGAAAAAGCGCCGATTCGTACGACTTTGAATTGCGCTACGACTTCCGGAGCATCATGCACAGCAAGCCAAGGTGAGTGTCGCCAGATCCAGCCATGTTTGAAGCGTCTAGTGCTTTTAGAACGTTCGGCATTGATCAATCCAAGCCAGTGATGGTGGCGCACGACCGCGGTACCAGATGGCGATGGGAGCGAGCCAGGTTCCCGTGTTCACCGACATCGCGCAGCTCAACAAACTCTACAGTTGCGGTGAGTCCACGAGTCGTTGTAGGACAATTCAATCCGCGTTTTTGCAGATGCTTGCGCTCATAGCACCATCAAATGCGCCCACGGCGGCTACCCGAACCCCAACGACTGCACCAAGTGTCTTTGCCCGAGTGGATTCGGCGGAGACGACTGCACGCAACGTCAGGCGGACTCTCCAGGCCTCAACTGTGGTCAGACGATTGCAGCGACCAATGATTGGCAGGTTCTCAAGCAGAACAACGTGTGTGGCAACGGAGAACAGGCTACATCGGATAGGACTAATCCCTCGCTCTGCACCTACCACATCCAGGCGCCTGTGGGGCATAGTATCGAGTACTGGGTGAACTTTATCGGATTTGACGGCCGCAACGACGCTCTCTGCCACGACCAGTGTGCGTACGGTGGACTCGACTTGAAAGGCCACGACTTGGACCTTCGACCCGAGGGCTACCGCCTCTGCTGTCCCACTCAGCTCAGCGAGAAGTTCAACACCGCCGGCGACCTCCTCGTCGTTCAAGCGTTCAACAACTTTCGCTACACCGACTTCCAAATTATGTACAGAATCGGTCAGCGCGTTCCCACCTCACCCCTACCGTAACCCTGAGAGATTATTCAGATCCTTGCGGTGCGACGCTTACCGCGACGCCGCACTTCCAGTGGTTCGCATCAAACCACGTCGTGGGGACCGGACATCACGAAACCGGCGACCGCAACAACCCGACGACGTGCACGTGGACGATCGAGGCGCCCGAGGGATCGAAGCTCCTCTACGCGGTCAACTTTGTGGGATTCGACGGCAACCGCTCCGCGCTGTGCTACTGGGATTGCTGGTACGGAGCGGTGGAGGTGCAGGGCGACCATAGCCTGAAGTTCTGCTGCCCTCAACAGGACAACCAGCTGGTACGGAACGAGGGGAACAAACTGACCGTGACGGTGACCAACATCTTCCGCTACACCGAATTCAAGATCCAATACGCGATCGGTAGGCCAGCACTCGTTACAGTAACCCAACGCGCTGCTTCAGATCCGTGCGCCAACGTGCCCACCACGTGCTGGAACGGCGGCGTCCCCGACCCGAACAACTGCGCCGAATGCGTGTGTCTCCCGGATTTTCTGGACTCGGCTGTTCCGTACGCGCGCCGCCATCGGGAGGCGCGACGTGTGGTCAGATCATCCTGGCGACGACCGACTGGCAGTGGTTCGCGCAGAACGACGTCGTCGGTATGGGAAGTTGGACGCCGCTGAACCCGGATGACCCTGCCGAGTGCACCTACATCATCGAGGCTCCCAAAGGGAAGCGCATCGAGTACGAGATGAACTTTGTCGGCTTCGACGGCAACGAGGACGCCCTGTGCACGCCTGGCTGCGCGAACGGCGGCGTCGTGGTGCGCGGCCACGGCGCGTTCTGGCAGCCCGAGGGGATCAACTTCTGCTGCCACAACGACTACAACAAGCGGCGGACGAGCGGCACGAATCTCCTGGTGCTGCAGGCGTGGAACTCGCTCCGCTACACCGACTTCCAAATCGCTTATCACGTTGTTTGATTGTTGAGAGTGCTCTACGTTCTTTAATAAAATTCAGTTTTCTGCGTCCATTGTGCAGAGCAAAAGTTGATTTTGGCGATTTAGGTTTTGCTGAAAATCAGTTCGCCAGCCAGGTTTAACGGTCAAAACGCAATGTGTAGAGCGACAGCTTCGTTGAAACGTATACCATTCGTCATTCCTAACCTTCCGTCAGCTGGTAGACCACCAAATTGGCGACCTGACAATAGCGCCCGCGACAATGACGCAAACGATCGTGAAATTGGAAACCAATCACTTTCTGATCGCATTTTTACCATACAACGGCGGAACCACATGGAAGTGCTGGATTGGTGCGATTTCTGGACGCCTCGACTTTGCACCTAGCAACCTACCGTATCACCGGTCGACGCGCTGCAACTTTCGAAAATTGCGCTAATTGTGACTTTTGATTATCCGGTTAGTTAACGAGCGAACTATTGAACGACTAGATTCACCTTAAAAAAATCTATTCTTAAGGTTCCCCGACGCGGAGAGGCATTTGTGAGTCGAAAAATGACATGTTCAGTCGCCAAAATTGCTCTCGGTCAGCAGAAGGCACTCGAACTCGGAAATCTGAACTCCAAGCGATACTAGGGTACAAGCTATGGAATATGTCGAGATATTCAACGCTGATACAATGTGGATCGCATTGAAGGCAAAGCTTTAGTTTTTTTCTAAATTTTTTATGTCTGAAATCAATTCCCATGAGGTTCTTGAGTCTATATATCCGCTTTATCTCCTAATCCCTCCGGAAATTCGCGTTTACTCCGACAAAAGTTGCATTTGTTTTCTTTAGTCATGACACATCAGCTATACGATACGATATAGAACAGTATGTATACGGTACTACAGCTGAAATGGTTGCTGCCTGAGCGGGCCTGGCGGAGTGTCATCCTTTTCCGAGAACAGAAGGTTTCAAATTTACAGCTTTACTTGCCAGAGCTGGCTGATATAGGGTTTGAAAATCTTCTCACAAGTTTCTTTCTTAAGCAATTCGGTTTCACTGGCCAAGACGGACAATTTAACCTAGAACAATAGATTCATTCATTACGTTGGACATGCGTTGCGCCTACTGGATGAAGGAAAATGAGATCAGTCCGATAGTGATCCGTATAAAAGGTTCTACCCCCTCCCCAGAGGTATTCGTGCTTCAAGTTGCACCTTAAAATCCAATTCACACCTACAGAGAAGCGCTACTCTTACGGTTTTCCATCAATGAATACACTTTTGTGTCCTAGCGCCGTGGCTATCCGCGGCACAGCGAGCTCGTGAAACACGTGGAAGCTATGAAAAACGTTTGCCAACGCCGCAAACACCCAATCGTGCTGCTTAGGCAAGTAGAACCAGTCGGAGATCGTCCAGTCCGAGGGCCACTCGAGGTATTGAAAGCCGTTGCCTTCGCTCTGCAAGTTCACCGTGGAGAAACTGGGGTGGTACGGTAGAGACTCACCAGTCTGTCAAACTCCCTGAAAGCTTTGGAGAGCTTAGAATTGGGCGATTCTGTCAATTCATTCCGAATCAGCTGAGTTGAATTGAAAACTGTACTTGCGCCGATATAGACGTTGTCCCACCACGTGAAATTCCAGTCGGCCAAACGGAAATTGTCGGTTCCCCGGAAATACGAGAAATCTATCGGATTCCAGAAGTTGTATATGGCGTCATCGGCAACCGTAATGTACCTAAAACTGCCTAATAATCAACTGTAACTAGTCGAATCGCAGACCCATCGATGTTTTGAAGTCGGAGCTCAATTGCCTTGGCTGTGCAGATGTATCCATCTAAGCCATTTCGGAACTCTTCAGCAGGCAAATCAATGTAGCTCATTGCGGGGAGCAGATCGGGAAAGCTGCCGTTTTTAGTAAAAGTAGACTCTTCGAGCGTCCCACAGAAGATGACGTGCGCGAAGAAGCCTTCGTAGAGACGCTGGTTTATGGAAGCGGGAGCGAAGATCTGAGAATAGCGTTAATGTGGTCTCGATTGGTTTGCTTTACCCGATAATTGAAGATCACGACCAGAGCTATTCGCTTCAGCTGCTTGCCGAGATCAGCGGGAAGCGCCGGGTGTTGCGGCAGCTTGTCAGAGTGTTCAATATTGCACCAGTCCATGAGTTCCACGTAGTTATTCCGCAGCTCAACTGCTGCATCACCGTCGCTTTTGATCGCAAATTCCTGGGCGGCAAAGTGACATTCCAGGTTCTCAGCTGCGTTGGTCATGTTGGGGAACGCGTAGCCGATCCTCCTCAAGTCGGCCAGCCACGCCTCCATCAGTTGATGGTTTCCTTGCGTCCAGAATTGATTCTTCACAAATTCCTCGCTCAACTGAAGAGCGCACAGCTCGATGGAGGCTTCGCTGCAGGACCACTCGGCCAACTTCGCGACTAATCTGTCGGCGTCGTGGTAGAGCGCGGTCTCGTCCTTGAAGTCGTCCAGGTAGCTGTGGGGGTTGCGGTTCTGCACCGCGTTCACCGGGTAGAAGCCGACGCGGCCGCCGATCGCGTGGATCAACGTCTGCGCGAAGTAGCCGCGCCAGATGTCGGTGACGCGGAAGGCGACGCCGATCGGGAGCGCCAGCGTGAAGAACGCGTCGTGGTGGAAGAGGGTGTTCTGGCTGTTGAACGGCGCGAAGACGCCCGGGTCCACGGCGATTGGCGGGGCGTGCGGGTTGAACTTCTCGTTGAGACCCTCGCGGGGATCAGCGTTGAGGAGGCGGTAGATCGCGTCGACGTCCGGGTCCTTCTCCACCAGACCCTGCTGGACCAGAGGGAGAGGGAGGTCCCTGCAGAGTTTGTGTGCTCTCGGGTTGTTGCGGACCTGGAACGCCGTCACTCAGCCTCATCTCCGTTCCTACCTGAATGGACGAGAGAGGGTAACCTCGTGGCCAGATGTCCGGCCGTCCGAAGAAGCTGTAGGGGTTGAAGAGGGACTCATTCCCGGCCTTCTCGTACAGCATCCCGCTGTAGGTGTCGTCGTAGTCGAACATCTCAAGTCCGCGATCTGAAATGCAACTTTCAAACCCGAATTATTCACTTCTCGACTCACAGATGGGCTTGTTGTCGTCGTCGGTGTCGTAGATGATCCTCGCCCCGTGCTCTATCGCGTAGAGATAGCCGATCATCTTCCGCGTGTAGCTTTGAGTCGGCAGCAAATTGAATATTTCATAGTTGAGCTCTCCCTGCCTTTCGATCGTCAGCACGGTTACGGTAGTCATTGAGCTCCACTCCGGATCGAGTGGCTCGTGAGGTCCCTTCATGTCGCCCACAATAACCATCTTCCAGTCGTCCTCCTTCGCCAACGCTTTGATTGCGTCGGTCGGCTTATTAGCAATAGAAGTAAGGACTATCCAGCTGGGAATACGGTAGAATTGTCCCGTTCCTTGAAAGAATGAACACGAATTTGAGTTGGTGTAAATACATCCGACATCAGCTGGCCGTTGAGTAGCAGAAGCGCAGAAATAACGAAGATCAGTGCGAGTAAAAAGAATTTATGGTTGAATCTCGTCTTTGTCATTCTGGAAATCAGGGCCCAGATAGAATTTAGCAGGCACAGGATGCACAGGATGCTTATCGGTCACGCAATGCAATCAGCGTTTTCATCGGAGGTGCGGCCGTGCGCGAGAAGCGGCAGCTCAGAGCAATATTTTGTCCTAGACGCGTGTATCGGCTTCATATTCACTAAAACACCCGTCATTTTCAGGCTATCACTGTGGTAAACTGCATGAAAAGCACACAATTGAACTAACTGATAATCAACTGATTTGCGCACTAAGTTTAAGCTCTACGTCCTCAATCATCAGTCTTAAATGCGTCGCAAAGGCGCAGCAACTAGTTATTGGAACCTGGTTGAGCGTATTAGATGTACGATGCTGCTTAGTATTTCCATAATACCATCGACAAGTCCGGTGCAATGACAACGTCGAAACAATAGGAAGCAACCGTCAGTTATTAGAACATCCTCACACTACACACAAACATCTAATTAAGGTCATCGATAATTTAGTGCTTTTTGGACCGTGAGTTTCTGCGTTCCACGTTATGATTTATTGTGCCGATCAGCTGCCCACAGGTCAAGTGTGGAAACGTATGCGCCGCATATAATTTTGGCTTCTTTGCCCCACACAGACGACTCCGCGTCG
>MQUG01001237.1:0-11024 GCA_007213375.1 Steinernema feltiae | reverse complement strand
ATACTATGGACAAGCGCTGCGTCTCCGACAACAGAAGCAAAACGGCTTAGGCTTTCTGCGCTCCCATTCAAGAAGCTAAAAGCGTGATGAACGGAAAGTTGAGGAACAGTCAATAAAATAATTTCCACTAATTGGTTTCCTTCATGTTGGAGAGACCTAAACGTCGCTTGATCCTAAATTGTTAAGCAACTGTTTGGTGGTCTCCGGAAACTGTTAGGTCAGGTTAGAATTTTCAGAATTTGGGTCCCGGAATGCCCGACGGAGATTTCCTTCGTTTTATCAGGTTTGGGCTTATAGATGCGAGGTGTTCTGAGGATCAGATTTCATTTGTTTCATAGAGATTAGGATTGTGCATGTGGGGAGTTCTGAGGTTCGGAATTCTCAAGTCGATTGGTGTTGTGTCGATGGGCGCCGAAGGCGTCCTGAGAAGAACTCATGCCTCGGCTTTTACTGACGGCTTAGTCAATTCTTACTTCGAAAATTTGATTGTTCGAATTCTGAGGCTAAGATTTCATTCGTTTCATAGAGTTGATAGAGTTTCATAGAGTTTCAGATCGATAGCCTTGAACACAAAAAATGGATGGATCTCGGCCGTGGACAGTCGAATTCGCGCAAAATTAGACTTAAAAGATAGATTGAAGCCTTGCCGAGGTCGCCATGAGGTTAGATTTTGCAAAATTTGCGACAAAATGAGTGATTTCTCTCGATAGGTCCGAAAGTGGCATTTTACGTTGAAAACGCCGACCGCTGTCAGCAACACCTGAGTGCGCGCGTTCGAACGTGCGAAACTTTACAAAGTGACGTTCGATTCCGATTCGACAATATGCGCTTGTTTCCGATGAAGTCTCTCTCGGGCGAGAGAGATAAGGCTGATGATATTTTTGTTTACGAACGCAGCAAGCGATTGTCAGTTCTCTCAGGGCCGAGAGAAAGAAACGCTGATCGATATCTCCCTTGTTTGCGTTTGTTTCCGATGAAGTCTCTCTCGGGGCCGAGAGAAGATAAGGGCTGACTGATATTTTTTTCGAACGCAAGCGACCGGCGACCGGCATACTTAGCAATCAATTGCCAGTAGTCGCGGTTTCTCTAGTCCAGTTCACAACACTTCTCTCGGCCCCGACAGAAGGGAATTCAATGTCAACTCTGTTTAGTATTTCAGGAAGATTGTACGACGATGTTGTTCGAGCCGCAGAGTGTCCGTGTTGGAGAGAGCCAACTGATTTTGGCTAGTGCCTCTAGCGAACTCACATACAAGGTGTGGCAACATAACCAGCCGTCTATTGTGGCGCGCTTCCTGAATAAGATGACTAATGCCGAGTTTCAAGTATGTTACAACGTGATTCACTGATTATTGCGATATTGCAGTTTGGAGATACGGGAATGCCGATCTTAGTGATCCGCAGCCGGATCGACCGGCAACGTTTCGTTGTGGTGGATGGCAACCATCGCGTGGCAGCTTTCCGTCACCACCCCGATGCTCGTACTCGAAAAAATTCGCGCTTTACGGCGCGAATTCTTAAATGTTTCAATGAGAATGTGGCACGAAAATGCTGCAGTTGGAGGTGGAAGAGAAGGAAAACGCGATGGTGTCATCCACGACAACGAAACGTTGCCGGGTCGATCCGGCTGCGATCACTGAAATCGGCATTCCCGTATCTCCAAACTGCAATATCGAAATAACAAGTGAATCACGTTGAAACATACTTGAACTCGTCATTAGTCATCTTATTCAGGAAGCCGCGCCACAATAGATGGCTGGTATATTGCCGCACCTTGTAGTGAGTTCGCTAGAGGCAACTAGCCAAAAGTTGGCTCTCTCCAACACGGACACTCTGCGCTCGAACAACATCGTCGTCAATCTTCCTGAAATATTAACAGAGTTGACTTGAATCCCTTCTGTCGGGCCCGAGAAGTGTTGTGAACTGGCTATAGAAACCGCGACTACTGGCAATTGATTGCAAAGTATGCCGGTCGCTTGCTGCGTTCGAAAACAAAATATCAGTCAGCCTATCTCTCTCGGCCCCGAGAGAAGACTTCATCGAAAACAAACGCAAACAAGGGAGATATCGATCAGCGTTTCCTTCTCGGGCCCTGAGAGAACTGACAATCGCTTGCTGCGTTCGTAAACAAAAATATCAATCAGCCTTATCTTCTCTCGGGCCCGAGAGAAGACTTCATCGGAAAAACAAGCGCATATTGTCGAATCGGAATCGAACGTCACTTTGTAAAGTTCGCACGTTCGAACGCGCGCCACTCAGGTGTTGCTGACAGCGGTCGGTGTTTTCAACGTAAAATGCCGCTTTCGGGACCTATCGAGGGAAATCACTCATTTTGTCGCAATTTTTGCAAATCTATCCTCAGAGCGACCTCGGCAAGGCTTCAATCTATCTTTTAAGTCTAATTTTGCGCGAATTCGACTGTCCACGGCCGAGATCCATCCATTTTTTGTGTTCAAGGCTATCGATCTGAAACTCTATGAAACTCTATCAAACTCTATGAAACGAATGAAATCTTAGCCTCAGAATTCGAACAATCAAATTTTCGAAGTAAGAATTGACTAAGCCGTCAGTAAAAGCCGAGGCATGAGTTCTTCTCAGGACGCCTTCGGCGCCCATCGACACAACACCAATCGACTTGAGAATTCCGAACCTCAGAACTCCCCACATGCACAATCCTAATCTCTATGAAACAAATGAAATCTGATCCTCAGAACACCTCGCATCTATAAGCCCAAACCTGATAAAACGAAGGAAATCTCCGTCGGGCATTCCGGGACCCAAATTCTGAAAATTCTAACCTGACCTAACAGTTTCCGGAGACCACCAAACAGTTGCTTAACAATTTAGGATCAAGCGACGTTTAGGTCTCTCCAACATGAAGGAAACCAATTAGTGGAAATTATTTTATTGACTGTTCCTCAACTTTCCGTTCATCACGCTTTTAAGCTTCTTGAATGGGAGCGCAGAAGCCTAAGCCGTTTTGCTTTCTGTTGTCGGAGACGCAGCGCTTGTCCATAGTATCCTTGAGTCGTTCCTCAGCAATCGCCTTCTTGTCGTCCTTATCTTCACCACTCGCTTTCGCATTTGGTTCTTCGGTTGATGAGCGAGAAGAGCGAAGGCTGGGGAAGGCAAACATCTGCAATCGACCGAAATAAGCGACTGAGAGAGGCAACTGATGCCTGATGTCGATTACCACCCGCCTTTTCTCCTTTATGCGCTGCAAAAGCACCAAAATAGGATTCTCCGTTTAGATTCTTGTTGTCTCCTTTCAATTTTTGTCTTTTGATTGTCTTCTGATGTCTTTAATCTTGCGTTTTCCGTCAAATAATGAAAAAACACAAAAAAAAACATTTATTAAATAACAGTTAACTGAAAACAACTACAATTAACTTTACACCCAACTCTCAAGATAGCATGTTTCTATATATTCATTACCATCGCTGGACCAAACGTATGCGCCAGTCCGGCAGAGATGGCAGCCATGGCAGTCCTTACAGTCTTCTTCTTTTACATACTTGGTGCTCTCTTGACGCATCATTTTCGGAGCGCATCCGGTGTCGCCATAATCATATTCATAATCAGAGTCACTCTCGCTGCAGTCATCATAAGAGTAAGAAACATAGTATGTGTCGTCGTAATTGCCCACAAACTCAGCGTTCTCCTCCTCGGTCTCTTTTTTTGTTTTGATCTCTGCTGGTAGCGGCAAGGACGCAACTTCGTCAAAGTCGCAAAGCTTAAACTCGATGCAGAAAGCGACCCTTGCTTCAGCTTCATAACTGACTATCATTGAGAGACTGCAATCCTCAGCTACTAGGCAGCGCTCCTCGCGTTCGAATTTCTTGAAGAGTTCGAGATCCTCATCCGATCCGTTACCCTTGTAGTCGTCTTCAGGTTCCTCGCTTCTTTTGACGAATTTGAGATTCAGCGTTTGAACAATTTCCTTCAAAGACGACCGATGGAAGAATCCTTTGATTCGACGAGATTTGCAGTCGAACGGGTATGGTTTGTTCTTAAGGGCGTTGAAGAGCTGCACGAGGAAATCTGGAGACAGCGGAGCGCGATCCCAAAACAAAGATTCAAATCTGTCTGAGAGACAGAACTCGAGCAGCTCTCTCTCCAACTGAAGGTCTACATTGATCTCAATGTGGAGCTTCCTCAGAGTGCGCGTTGCAATTTGCTTCAGAAGAACGCGCGCAGTGGAGCAACCTCGTTTTGCGAATAAGTTTCCCACCTGTGATGCTTGAGCGTCAAATCTTCAAAAACCGGATTCAACTCTTCATAAAGTGAATTGAAGGAAAACGTGCAAAGATTCTCGAGATGCAGTTTGCGGTAAAGTTTGGGAGCTTTGCGCAGAAGGTTCTTCCAGCGATGCGTATACCAAATTCCATTATTACGCGTCTTAGCACTGGTGATCACGGTTGTACTCCAGTAGTCGGGATGCTCCAAGAAGCTGTTTCTGTTGCTTGCCTTGCTACCCCAAGCTCCATTGACGGCCGTCAGCGTTTTCAGCAAGGAAGGATCGTTGATCAGCTCGATGACGTCGTGCGCGATGTCCGGGGATAGATTAGCGAAGGAGACTTCGAATTGCTCTAAGTGTTCCTTACAGGCCGGCTTGTCGAAGAAGCGGTCCAAGATGACTCGCAGTTGTCCCTCATAGTCGCTCCAGTAGATCTGCTTCTTCGTTTGGAACTCCACGAAGAACGCGTGAAAATCCAAAGCCTCCTGCAGCTCTACGTTTGCTGTCATGATGTGAACTGATCGAAGGCAGGAGCGACGAGACTTAAATGAGATTTATGGCATCGCATCAGGATGACAGTGCTATGCAATTGCTGTTAGACAATGTGTGAAACAATCTATCGCTCTAGGACCATCAGATCGGACTGGACTGGAAGTTCAGGTTATCACATGTGGATACAAACTTGGAAGCGCGTGTTTTTCTGTCAATTCGTAAATTGTTGGTTATTCGTTATTCTAACCACCGGGCACAACTTACTGATTTTTGAGCTACTGATCTAGCAGCTGGTACACCCAATTCCAAAGACTCGATCACGAGGACTGTATAAAGGCATCCATCATACAGCGGTAATGGTTGCGCGGCAACGGTTTGCGCGGAAACGTTGTGTCACGCTGCGTAAGGGCGTCCGTCATACATGACAATTCACAACTCGTAAAAGCACTTATCCGAATTGAATTGAGCTCTACAGTTGCCAGATTTCTTTGTTCAGCTCAACAATGTTCACGACAGCAAACGCTTCCCGTCATATTGCTAAACTCGTCAAAGCAAAGGGTTATTTCGTCGATCAGCTCCAAAAGCACTGTCTTGCTTTTACAACATCGGCCTTAAATGACTTGCTTTTGGAAACCCAACCCTTGCTCTTACGACATTTTAGTTCAGACTTAATCTTCGGACAACCCACAAACATGGCATGGAACTAAGCTTAAACACGTCACGACCATACACAAAGTTTAACAGGTATCAAATTCTTGGCGCCAAACTGACCGGCGCGAAGTCAGCGTCGCCCAACTCAGCGTCATATACGAAAACGCTAGATCAATTAAATCAAAGTAATGTGGTTAGTTTCTGCGAGAGTTCACTCATATTTAATCTGATTTTTGCATCAGTTCTCGCGCAAATGCGTTTTTGGATTTGGTTTCCTGCTGACCAATTCAACTAAAGCAAACCTTAAAAGCGGTTGAATTAATGCGGTTTTTGTGATTTGACCCAAATCGTTGCCCTTCGTTGCCCTTCCCGCCCTAGCCGCATTGGTTCTCATGCTGTTCAGTCAATCCTCAGAATCGTACGTTCAAAGTCATACTCGTCACAGCGTGCGCGTCCATCCCAACATGGTGTGCTATTTTGTGGGCGATTTTGAAGCCGACGGAATGATCAACTACGTCATGGCTTTGGAAACTGCTTGCTGCGCCTTTTTCCTCGTTTCTGCCTCATCTCTGTTGCTTCAGCTCCGCCGACGTTTAAAGAACCGCGCTATATGAGTTCTCACACCCTCCAACTGCACAGAATGTTCTTCACGAATATCGTTGTCCAAAGCCTCAGCCCTCTTGTTTGTGTCCTCATTGTTCTCCTGTCGTTGTGTGGATTCGTGGCTGTAGGAGAGTTCACACCACCCGGTGGCTTCTTCAAGTTGATATCAATCACATGGCTGCTAAATTCGATCATCTCTTTCTCGCTCATCATCTTTCTAACAAAACCCTACTTGCGATATGTTCTCTCGCGACTCAGAATGTGTAACAAGAAGATTGCTGCTGTGTCATTGTCACAATAATTGAAATAAAATATTGAGTTGTTCCTATTGTAGGATTACGAACACAACGTCCTGTAGCTAAGCCGGCCGAAAACATAACACAAAGCTTAAGAACTGGCAAGCGAAGACTACGCGAGCTTCACCCCGCAGATTTGTGGACGTGATTCGTTTACCAAACACTTTACACTAAAGACCTTGTTTTAAACACTACATGTACCGTTTGATCGCAAGCTGGCACCGCCGGCGTTTGCCGTAATACCCAAATACTCATCAAAGATTTGACGGAATCAGATGGATTAAAAATTGATTTAACATGTTGCGCTGTTCTTGTTGTCTGATTGCAAAAACAACGTCCTCAGAGCGACTTTCT
This sequence comes from Steinernema feltiae, assembly GCA_007213375.1. Classification (NCBI taxonomy): domain Eukaryota; kingdom Metazoa; phylum Nematoda; class Chromadorea; order Rhabditida; family Steinernematidae; genus Steinernema; species Steinernema feltiae. Next base: position 4,392 of record MQUG01001237.1, on the reverse strand, counting down.
CGTTCAGCTGCTTCATCAGAAAATCAGCCGATTGTAGGTTGTTGGACAAGTAGATCTTGCCGAATTCGGTCCAAATATGGTGGAAATGGAATTCATGGTTGGGTAAATGCGCAAAAAAGAGAATTCACCGTTTATATAGCAATGAGAGGTGTGAAAAGCAATGATTGTGTAGAGAGGGTGCAAACACGCGAAACATATTTGCTGCCATGGTTCAGTGGTAGTGGTTCAGATTATCAGACCGAATGAATAACCGGCCGGAATCCAAAGACGTTCAAAGACAATTTCCTGAGCCCAGTTTCCATCATCGTAGCCAAAGCCGATCGCTGCGTCGAGGTGGATTCTAGACATGATCATCGGAAAACAACGATTTTCAAATTCGTGGCGGCTCATTTTTGGCTGTTTGTGGCCGCATTATGTAAAGCGTCATAGTGACGACAATGTACGCCACTAACATCAGGACTTGTCCACTTCAATCGCGCAAATTCTGCAAAATTCAGCTCAACGTCATCGCTGTCGATGAACCGGCAGAACACGTCGGCGCCTTCGGTCATGATAAAAACATCGAATCTGCGACATTCAGCGCGCAATGTAGCTACGCGAGACGACATGCGCGACCACACACGATGATTAAGAGAGGAAACGCGCGAGGGCGACGAAATGGATTGAAGCGAAGCTTCGATGAACTTGGTGGGAACGGAAATCATGATTGGGGACGATGCGGGAAACGGGAAATTGAGCGTTTATATATCAATGAGAGGGGGTGCAAAGCAATGCAGGATCGATGAGAATGTTTGATGTGTTGGCTCAGTGGCAGTGGTTTAGACATCCAATGAGCGGCCGAAATTGTCTGGAAAAACGAGCTATGTGTCTATTTCTAGTCCAGTTGTGGTGACCAATCGTTTTCTATTACGCTATTCTGCACGGGACCGAATCAAATTTGCCTTCCCGTGCTGAATTTGCCTTGGTCCCGCGCGGAATAGTTGCAAACATTACGACACCTCACCACAACTGGGCCAGAAATAGACAATACTTGAAACGTTGCAATGATGAAGCGGTTGTTTGCGCGCAGAATGCACAGCTCAGATCAAACCGTAATGAAATGGAAATTATGTCAGTCTTAACAAGTGAGCTGTAAAATGCGAATATATGAAATCCATCGTGATGTGCTTGCAATTTGCGCGAGCTCCAGTTCCGATTGCTGTCCTGCTCGAATTTAAAATTCAAAATTTAATGTATCTCACAATAACAGTTAAATACAGGCGCGGATTGCCCGCGCTTTAGCGTTTATATAAATTAAAATAACGAGATATACAGATAAACGGAGCGTAATTCCATTTCAATGATTTGAATTTTCTAATATCCATCATAGCAGTTGCATGGTCTACAATATTTTGGATAGTGTTCACCGCAACTATAGTAGTAATCATCGGGCTTACACAGGTGACAACTCTCGCAGTCTACACAGTCGTCTTCTGTCCAACAGTCGGGAGTCAGTTCCCTAAGTTTACAAGATTGATCGCAACCATTCCAATCGTCTGTGGAGAATCGCCAATTGTCTTCATCGTAGTCAACATCCTCGAATTGAACGTTGTCTTCGTCAGTTTCTTCTTCTCTTCTGATCTCTGCTGTTAATGATGACAATTCGACATCATCGAAGTCGTGATGTTTCACCTGAATGCAGACGCCGACTCGAGCGGTGTCCTTGTAGCTGACCGCCACCGAGATAGTACGGTCCGGAGCAACTAGACAACGCTCTTCTCGTTGGAGTTTTTTGAAGCGTTCAAACTCCTCGAGTGATCCATTTTTAAAATAGTTGCCTTTAGGTTCCTCTTGGTTTCTGATTAACTTGAGGTTCAGCGTCTGGACGAATTCCTTCAAAGCCGATCGATGAAAGAAGCCTCTAATTTCACGAGTTTTGCAGTCAGGCGGGAAGCGTTTGGTTAAGAAAACGTTGAAGATTTGAACGAAGAAGTCTGGGGATTGTAAAGCGCAAATCCAGTTCAGCGATTCGAATTTGTTTGACAGACAAAAATCCATCAGCTCCTTGTCCAGCCCAAGATCTTCTTTGAGCGCAATATGCAGTTTTCTGAGGGTATCCGCTTTCAGCTGCTTAACGAGGAATGTTCTCATAGGTTCGATTTGCTCCTCAGAGTACTGCAACTTACAAAAGTCCTGTTCAAGCGTCAGATCAACGAAAACCGGATTCAACTTCCCATAGAGCGATTTGAAGGCAAACGAGCATAGACATTCCAGGTGCAGCTTTCCGCAGAGTTCCGGAGCTTTCCTTAAAACTCCATCCCATCGCTCTTCAAACCACATGTCATCAAATGTTTTTGAATCGTCGATGACAGTTTTGCTCAATCGGAAGTTGCGACTCGCCAAGTGATCACTTCGGTTCATCGCTTCAGCACCCCACGTTCCCTGAACGTCGATTAGGTTTCCAAGCTCACTAGATTCACTAATTTGTTCAACAACGTCGTGAATGATGTCCGGCGATAGATGAGCGAAGGTGACGTCGAATTCCTCAAAGTGACGCTGGCATCCGGGTTTGTTGAAGAAGATGAGCATAAAGACTCGAACCTGGTTCTCATAGTCGCTCCAGTTGATCTGCTTCTTCGCGCGGAATTCGCTGAAGAACGCGTGAAAGTCCAAAGCATCGCTGAGGTCAACGTTGGAAGCCATCGAGCACGAAGTTTGTCTTTCCAGTGACGGACAGGCCGCTTAAATGTGACTTTGGCATCGCGTCAGAGTGAAAGTGTGATGTTGTTTAATGCCAAAATGTCAACGTGTGAAGGGAGGTCCGCTCCGGGACCTTTGCACCGGTCTTTTTAGACAGGCGATAGTGTGAACGGTTGTGAAGGGTGTGAACTTTCATTCCGTTCAAGACCATTACGATGACTCTGAACTAAAAAAACGCCGGGCGGTACTTGCACCGTGTTCGCCGTGAGGCAAGTCGTTCTCTGCCCGCCTCTGCGATCAATTCACTGCGTATCTAAATGCGGAAAACTCAGGTAACCAAAGTGTGACCAATCAAAGAATTTTTCTAGAAAATTCCGGCCCCGCTCATTGGTTGCCTGAACCACTGCCAACGAGCGAACGCAGCAAACATTCTCCTCGATCCAGCATTGCTTTTCACCCCCTCTCATTGATATATAAACGCTCAATTTCCAGTTTCCCGTATCGTCCCGAATCATGATTTCCGTTCCCACCAAGTTCATCGAAGCTTCGCTTCAATCCATTTCGTCGCCCTCGCGCGTTTCCTCTCTTAATCATCGTGTGTGGTCGCGCATGTCGTCTCGCGTAGCTACATTGCGCGCTGAATGTCGCAGATTCGATGTTTTCATCATGACCGAAGGCGCCGACGTGTTCTGCCGGTTCATCGACAGCGATGACGTTGAGCTGAATTTTGCAGAATTTGCGCGATTGAAGTGGACAAGTCCTGATGTTAGTAGCGTGCAGTGTCGTCACTATGACGCTCTAGAGGATACGGCTACAAAAAGCCAAAAAATGAGCCCCAAGAATTTGAAAATCGTTGTTTTCCAATAATCATGTCTAGACTTCACCCGTATGCAGCAATCAACTTTGGCTACGATGATGGAAACTGGGCTCAGGAAATTGTCTTTCAGCGCTTTTGGACGAGAACCGACTTTGGCAAGATCTACTTGTCCTACAGCCCACAATCGGCTGCCTTTTTGACTAAACAGCTGGATGAGAACATCGCTCTGCGGACATTGAGTTGTACGGCAATTGGCCCAATCCAGAGCTGCTTTTGGAGAACCCGAGACTCTGCAAACTGCGTAGGTCCGTACGACTTCATACAATTTTGATTTGAATTTTATAAGAAATTTTGCAACGAGAATCCAAGGATCAACTCGAATGCAACGTGCTGATCTCCTAGTAGACTTTGATTTTGAGTGTTTCGTGAGAATTGCACAGGAGTTTGGCGCGAACGCAACCTATAAGCTCTATACGGCCGCGGCTGCAGGCAAGATTGCTAGCGTTGCAGTGAAAAATGGAATTCTCTGTTTCGACTACTATCATTATGTGTAGGTTGTTTTTGGTGCTTTTTTGTGATAATAAATGTAAACGGATCGAGGAGACGAGCAGTACAGATTCTACTGTAGCTTGAACATCGGTTTGTTGATTCTGTGGCATGAGCGGTTTCGGGACCTCAGGTAAGTCTAAAAAAGCACAGAAACACAGAACTGTGACCGTTTGAATAATTAAAGCCAAAAAATCGCTTTTGTCGATGTGCACCGCTGCTTGTGAGTCAAAGTTAACTGGCTAATCAGCAAATTTTATGCATTATCGACCAAACGGCGACAATTCTGCATTTCCATGGTCTAGACCAATTCGAGGTCGCTCACGCCATCCAAACTATGCACAACGGCC
>MQUG01001235.1:0-14733 GCA_007213375.1 Steinernema feltiae | reverse complement strand
TCGCCACTTTCGGTCTCCACTGGAGCAGCTCTGCAGCTCGTCTGATGTCCGGCCGGCGTTGTTTCGGATCGTCCTCCTGCTGCTCTAGGTGGACGATGTCGCTGTTGCTGCCTGAATAGCGCATTGTAAGAGCGCAAAGAGAGCGGAATGGAGGACTGACCGACTAGATCGCGAATAATCCGCGCAAAATCTCGAACGGAATGTTCCTCCGGGTTTCCAATGTTGACGGGGAGAGTCGTGTTGCTGTTCATGAGTTTGACGAGTCCGTCAACGAGGTCGTCGACGTACTGGAACGAGCGCGTTTGATTGCCGTCGCCGTAGATCTGAACTTTCAGGTTTGTTTGGCTCTACAGGTCTTGCTTGCATCGACGTGCGTGCACTCAACTCACCGTAATCGGCTTCTCCTGCAGCGATTGAATGACAAAGTTGCTGACAACGCGTCCGTCCTCCACGTTCATCCGCGGCCGAACGTGTTGAATATCCGCGCTATCCGAATTTCAACGTTCTCCTGCTTGCTGTACGCGACCATCAACGATTCCGCCACCCGCTTTCCCTCGTCGTAGCACGATCGCGGGCCGATTGTGTTCACATGACCCCAGTACTCTTCGGGCTGCGGATGGACCTGCGGATCACCGTACACTTCCGATGTTGAGGCGAGCAGAATCCGCGCGTTCACTCTTCTGAAGATCGGTTTTTGCTTCAAGGCGCATCAGCGCAACCCACTTTGCCAGTCGAAGCATGTTGGTCGTGCCGTGGGTGTTCGTTTCGATCGTCTTCACCGGATTCGCCATGTACTGCGGAGGAGAAGCGGGCGACGCGAGGTGGAAGATCTGATCGACTTTGGCGAAATAGGGATTGATGACATCGTGCTCGACGAGCTCAAAATTGGGATCACCCAACCATTGCTCCACGTTCCGCTCGCGCCCAGTCGAGAAGTCGTCCAGAACGATGACGTTGTGTCCTTCGAGCATCAGCCGGTCGACCAGATGCGAGCCGACGAATCCGGCTCCCCCGGTGATCAGAATGCGCTTCTTCGGCTCTTCTTTTTGAAATTTCAAGCTTTCGATGTTCCTAAAGGAGGCAGAAGATCAACACGCTCAAGTCGGCAACGCGATTTAGGAGAAAAACCAACTTTTCGGCTTTGATCCAGCTGAGCTCCTCTTCAATTCTCTGCATTTTCTCCTGCAACGCTTGGAGTTCAGTCTGCAAAGCGGTTTCGTTCATTCGATTCCCGGAAGTGGTTGGAAGCAGAATCGGGCTTTTCGTTGTGATGACTTAACGAAGAAGGAACAACTCCAGATAAATACAAAGAGTCCCACCACGACTTACACCAGTAGAAGACGAACGCACCACAGAGAACACAGGCGAATAACGCTGGCAGAGATGGCACGGGTAGCATGATTTGAGAGCGAGGAACCCAACGACGACGAGCCGGAGGCAGCGCAAGTCAGCTGCGATGCGTTTGACCGCGTTGTTTGCGGCTGAGAAGATCGAGGGAAGCGGCAAACGGGGAAATGTCGAGGGGAGCGCGCTTCTCTCCCTCGCACTGTGGAGACAGGTGCAAGCCGCGAGAAAAAAACGCATAAAATCACCCAAAAGACGACGCGCAGAACGTCAACGCGGTGTTTATGGCGAATGCGAGGGACGGCGCGGCGCTGTTTTCCACATTCGTGAAGGGACAAACCGTTTTGTGTCACTCAAAATACGCTCGCCGATCATCGTGGCCAGATAGTAAGACAGTCACTGTAGTCATAATTAGAAACAAATCCTGCGTCGATTCCTCTGCATCCATCATGTCGGTTCATCGGAGACGCACCAGCGCGGTAAACACTGCCGAGCGCTGGACACACGAGTTCATGCATCACTCAAGAGCAGCGCTGAAAGCTGTGCAGAAATGCTCACTTCATCCAATTCGTAGAAGTCTAGCCGCTTCTCTCTTTCTCTCCTATCATCGCCGCTTGATCACATTTTGTCATCCGCGATGATAGAACCTGGCCCGCCTGCCGTAAGCCAACAATCCTCTCGATTCTCACTGGACGCACAGTTTCCCAGCGTTCAATTGGATTAGTTTGACGAATGCTTGAAAGTCCGTCACCTCCGTTCAGTCTAGAAGCTGAAAGCTCTGGAGGTCGTAGATGTGTTTTTATTGAAACAAACACATAGAATAACGTTATTAACCCACAATAATGGAAGAATGGAAATCGCACTCATCGCTCCCCGCCGTCTCATCTCATTGACCATTTCATTTTCCAGTGTTCGTCCTTCCCACAGGTCACCGAGTGCGTTTCCACGTAAGTTGCATGCACTCGAACTCCATCGACGCGTCTCCACACGAAATGCTGGAATTTCATGGAAAATCCTGGTTGGTTTTGTTCAGTCACAAGCCGCGAAGCTTCCGCAGAATCCTGGATCTCAGCTTTGAATCCCCGCAGCTCACTGGAATTAAATGAGAATTTACCTCTAAACTCAATAGTTGAGGTCTCTGAGACGGGGGTCTTTTCGAAGAGACGCTCGAAGAACGCTTTGCCAAATTCAGCCGCGTCATAAAACGCTATCCTGGTAAAAGGCTTGGAAATCGCGAATTCCTCAACGGCCAAACGAACGTTTTCTGAGCATCCTTTCACACCAAATTCCAAACTACGCGGAGGATTTGTCGATTTTAGCTGATTCATCACATATTCTTCAACGGGTAGCCCGTTTGCTAGGCAAAGAAGGAACCCAATAGGTGCTGTTTGGTAGAGCGACAGAATTCTAGTGATCCCATCAACTGGAAACCGGTTGAAGTAGATGACCAGCAATGACTGATAAAGAAAAGGGAGAGAGAATTGCAGGATTTCGAGGATCTCTTCCAGCGAAGACGCTTGCGATGGAGCTCCACCGAGCGCTAAACTCACTTGAGTGACTTGTAGATGTTGCCGGTTCATTTCTTGGAGCTCCGCGCTCCGCTTGGAGCTCCGTCGGCGCGTCTCCACACGATGTGTTCATATTCAGTAGCCGGTCCTGAGTCGTTGATCCGTTCACTGGGAAGCAAAGAAGCTGCCGCCGCGTCCTGAATGTCAGGTCTGATAGTCTGCAATTCATTAAAAGGGAATATGAAACGATTAAACAGAGAGGGTGTGGCTGTGAGGGTCTTCTCGATTAGACTCTCGAAAAACGCTCTTCCAAACGCCAATGTGTCGGTGTCTAAGAGGGTGAATGGCTTCGAAATCGCAAATTCTTCAACCGCCAAGCGAACGCCTTCCGACCATTCTGGCGAAGAGCATACCAGACTGCGCGGGTGATTTGTGGATTGCAGCTTAAAGATCAGAAAGTCCTCAACCGGTCGCCCGCTTGTGAAGCAAAACAAAGCCCGAATAGGTGCTGTTTGATAGATCGACAGAATCCTAGTCAATCCATCAACTGGAAACAGCTTGACAGAGATGACCAGCAAAGACTGATAAAGAAAAGGGAGAGAGAATTGCAGGATTTCGAGGATCTCTTCCAGCGAAGACGCTTGCGATGGAGCTCCACCGAGCGCTAAACTCACTTGAGTGACTTGTAGATGTTGCCGGTTCATTTCTTGGAGCTCCGCGAAGGTCATACTGTATTTCGGTTTATTCCGCTTATCCAGCACTTCCAAGGTGTACGTCCATCCGCGGTTGAAGTCCACATTGATGCCCAGAGGAACACGTCGATCAGAGGTTTCGGCGGCCGCTTTTTCCCAGAATTTGGCGCGACTCGCTCGAAGGTTCCAAAGATCAAAGCATCCCAGAGTCTGACAGACGGACTCACAGAAAGCGAAAGGGAGGAACTCCATGGCGAATGGAAAACAAAAGTCTGTATTGTGCGCGAGTGTTCTTTGTTTAAATGGATTTGAAGCGAAGCGATGCGAGTTTAATTTACGGCAATTCAGCATTGTAGCAGCAACACAGCCTAAAATGCTAACGGTTTAGATATGAATAAGGCAGATCGACGCGTCTCCACACGAAATGTTGGAATTTCATGAAAAGTCCTGGAAGGTAGCGTCGTTCAGTTACAAGTCATGAAGCTTCCGCAATAACCTGGATCTCAGGTTTGAATCCCCGCAACTCACTGGAATTAAATGAGAACTTACCGTTAAACTCAATTTCTTCTCGAAGAGACCGTCGAATTGGTCGTGGGCGAGCGCGAATTTTACATTTTTCTATTTATCGTAGGCGTGCACAGTAGATATTTATATTTAGATATTTCTTTTTGTTCCCGATACTTTTTATACTTGATTTTCAGACGACGACTCAGACGCGATGGAGAAACAGACAGAATGTCCGTTTTCGGACGATCAGGAACACGAACTGGAGTGGACTGGAGCAAAGTGCTGAAATGCGCAATGTGATGCTGAAGCAAAAAGTAAAAAAATTCTTATGCAAAAAGAGGACTCAAGTCGCAACTGCCGAGAATTCAATGCTCTCGCAACTGCTCGCAACTCGCAACTCGCAACAACTGAGGAATGTGAAAAGCAACTGCGTGACGTTAACGTTCCATTCGAAGGCTCAGGCTCAGAACTGAGAAGTTGAGATGAGCCCGATCCCGAAGTTGAATGAATAGATCACAACCTTCATCAACACAACGAGTGATGGAGACTACACGCGGTTTATTGTTTTTGTTATTGTTGCATTGTTTTTCAGGCGACTTTTCAAAAGGAATTGCTACAGTACAGGAAGTAGCAAGGGTCAACAACCAGAAAGATGTGTTGGAGCAGTTCCGACATCGCATCGGTTTATCAAAGGGCTCAGACGGTGATTTATTATTTAAAGTTATTTGAAAGTAATTATCTTAGATCGGTTCATTGCCAACGCCTGTCATGACGTTTCTGTCTTGCTCAGAAAGCAAAATGTGGGCTAATTTCTTCAAGAAACGTAAGTTTTTTTATTTCCTTCTGATTTTTTGATTTGAATTCACAGTGAAATGTTTAGATGAATCTTCAGACGCTATCGATCAGCCGACAACTCTGAAAAACTTGGAACCCCAGAAAATGGAAGACAGATTATAATGATGATCACGAAGAACGCAAGTGAAAGGGTCGAACAATTGTCCAATCAAACCCGATCGAAATTCTGGAAGGCTTCAGACGGAATCGAACGGAGCCCGGTTTCGCATGAGTAGGTGTTGCATTTAATTAGTGTATATATTTTTGGTTCAGCGTTGAGACCAACGACCGCACCCTGAACTGGATGGGAAACTTGAAGGTTGTTCTGAACGCTTCTGCCATCTCTTCGTTGAAAATGGTGCTGTCGAACATCAGTGAAGACTCGGAATCCCTCAACCTTCAGATTGTGACGAATCACGATCACGAATCACTATATATATATTTGCAGCGTCGCCAAATTCAGGAACCCGAGGTTCGCCACGTATTGGACAAAATCGCCGCGCCACTGGAAGCTGACAACGCCAAGCTATAAGTTGACTTAGCTCATCTTGAATCCAGAGTCATCGTATTGGAATCGTGAGTTTTCATCTTTGAAAAAATTAGTTACCAATCAGGAGTTGGATACGACGCTCACACGCTTGCTGGTGGTTCTTCTGCCGTTTTGGCTTTATCTCCAACTGCAGTGTGAGTTCGGATTTTGGCTTTTTTAATTAAAATTAATAAAATAAAATTAGGAACGGAAATTCGAGTTACCTCCCGCAATCCCGTAAACGAGACCGTCAATGCTACCGCAGGTTCTTAGACGATGTCCGCTCGAGAAATGAGGTATGTATATTTGGTCGTATCGTTGTACATAGTTGCTTAAATTTTAGCGTTGATGACCTTGTTGTTAACAAGGTTTACTTTGTGGAGAAACGTATTAAGACGAACGGTAAAAAAAAATGGACCGATCGCTTTAGAGAAAGCGCCCGCGCTACCGTTGTTAAATGCCAAATTAATCGAGTTGCAATCAAGTACATCGGAAAGGAGAACATCAATGTCTACCACGGAAAAGGACGCTTCTAGGACAACTTATTGTACGAATAAACTAACAATAAATATCCATTTCATTGCTTATTGTTTGCTTGAACTTTGCAAGTCACTTCTACAACAAGTTCAGAAGAATCCCTCACTGGCAGACCAATCCGACCGACAATTTCAATTCATCTGTTCTATTCTATTCCCTCTCGTTCAGACGAAAGGTCGACATCCTTCCTCATTTCTCCACAATCGGAATGGATTAAACGAACGCTTGAACTTTACTTCACAAAACTTCAAACAATAATAACAAAATGGAATTCAGGGTTGCATGTTCCAGAAAATCTCATGCCAGAAGTGAACCATCGAGCTTTTGAAGGGACATTCCGCCTCACTCAGATCGATATCGCCGAAAAGAATCATTTCTTCTTTCGCTCTTCTGAGCATGACGACCAATCTGGGATTCACCATATCGTTGTATACGTCTGAGTACGTGTCACCGAGAACAGTCACGTTATACTGAGGGAGCGATATGAGAATGACATCGTCCTCGTCGCCTTGGAATTCATCGATAACGAAGACCTTCGGGAATGTACGTTGAAGAAGGCGCTTCTGTGCCGTGTAGGGTGTAAGAATGGTTATTTTCTTCTGCTTTTCGTCTGCTTCTGCTTCATAAATTCCCGTTTGATGTGGGCGACATGACCTTCATTCATCCAAGATTCGCCACGCTTAACCGCTGACTTGGAATTAGCATAGACGAAGCGCGGTCTTCTGTTGCTCGTCTTAGCACAGCGCACGTCTGAGCTAAAATTAGGCATTTTAAATTATCACAAAGTTAAAAAGTGAACATACTAGAAGTTGTCGAACACATAGTCGTAGATTCCACTCGGTCCTCGATAAGAGATGTGCAGCGTGGTACGAGTAACACTGAAGAATGCCTTCGTTACATCCATCAAAGAAATGGCAAGAATCCCAGCTTCAAAATTCTGGAAGTTTTGCTTCTCTGTAACGTCTGAGACTGTGACCTCCTCGTCGGTTCAAAAAAGTAAATTTTGTTAACCGTCTGAGGAATAACTTCAACATTACATCCGTGAAGTCTTCCGACCTTGCTGTCGCCCGGGGTTTTACGAAGACACTCGTCAAGAATGGTTCTCATCACTTGACGATATTCCCTGGTAATCCGGTTCTTAAGCTCAGTACTAGCGGCTTGAATCGTCTTAAAGGGACAGTGACATCGCTCCAAAAAAGTCTCTGATTTTTCTGAAATTTCGTCTATCTACATTCGACCTCGCTGGTGAAATCAGAATTCTTGTAGGACAGCTCAGTCTTGAGGTACAGAAAATAAGGGGGGACCCTACATTTCCTAGAAATTCACTGGTCTTGGCGCGATTTGATTGCCGTCGTATATCCATTGTACTGTAGCACTTTGACCGTTCTTCGCCAGGTTTGCGGCCGTTTGGCCAAAAAAAACAAAAAAAAATGTCAATCGCTGACCAATCTTGGACTTAGCCGTTCGCGCGCAACCGCGATTTTTCACTCGGCTATTCAGGCGCAAACCTGTGTTTCCATGGCCATTCTAGACCAATTCGAGGTCGCGAAGAACTCTCATGCCATCAGAATCACTCGAAATGGCCGGAAATAGTCAGTTTCGGCGAAGAACGGTCAAAGTGGTTTCTCCGGTTCCGGGAGGGCCATGTAGACTCGATATAACGTTCGTCTGAGCAGTGCGCAATGCTAAAACCTGGCTTTCGTTGAGATTGAACACCTCAGAGAGAAAGTTCAGCTCAATACAATTGCATACGACGAGGAAAAAAGAGAAAGGCAATTACGACCGCCTTCAAATTATCGTCTAAAACTGTTTTGGAATCTGTCGCCATCTTCGTTTATTGAAACAAACATTTAGATTAGCTTTGTTAACCCACAATTAGGAAAGAATGGAGATCGCACTCATCGCTCCCCGCCGTCTCATCTCATTGACCATTTCATTTTCCAGTGTTCGTCCTTCCCACAGGTCACCGAGTGCGTTTCCGCGTAAGTTGCACGCACTCGAACTCCATCGACGCGTCTCCACACAAAATGTTGGAATTTCATGGAAAGTCCTGGAAGGTAGCGTCGTTCAGTCACAACTGGTCACATGGCGCGGTGCTATTTTTTCACGTTTTCACACGTTTGAGCTGCACGTAGGTATATTTAGGTATATGTAAATTGTATCAATTAACTGTATTGAATATAATTGTAAGACACGTGCAGTCGTTCTACTTGTCTTGTTCAAATTCTGTTCACATGGTTACATTACAGCAAGGAAATGCCTAAGATGAAATTATGGAATCTAACCTGCTTCTAGCTCCATTTGGAGGCGGTTATTTGACATGAGCGATTACATAAATATATGTAATTGTATTTAGATTGTAAATTAACTGTATTCAATGTGTACGAGCTGCTAATGTGAAAGATTGAGCCGCAAGGAAAATAACATCGACATCATTGAATCCTCGACCATCTGATGGACCAGTGGTCGTTGTCCCGACATGTTGCAATTACTTTAACTCCGTCGATGCGTCTCCACACGATGTTCTGATATGCCATAGTCTCTCCCGTTTTGTCGTTGATCCATTCCGTTGAAAGAAGTGCACCTTCCGCAGCATCCTGAATTTCGGTTTTGAATCCCTGTAGCTCTGTGAAATCGAAGGAGAACTGACCACGAAGCCGAAATTCCGAGCGAGTGATCGGCTTCTCGAAAAGACGCTCGAAGAACGCTCTGCTAAACATGAACGCTTTATAAAACGTTAGACTGGCAAAAGGCTTGGAGATCGCGAATTCCTCGACCGCCGTTCGAACGTCCGCGGACCATTTCCGCGCTGAAAGCGACAGCCAGAGGAAGGAAGGGGTCGATTGCTCCAGCTGTTTGATCACAAATTCCTCAACTGGCCTGCTGCTGTCGTCACAATAAAGGGACGAAAATGAGGCATTTTGGTAGAGCGACAGCATTGTGGATATTGCCACGAGCCACGTTTCTTCGTTGTCATTCAGCTCTTTGTAAACGGCCAATGATGTGTTAGCAAGGAAAGGAAGTGCGAACTGCACGATCTCGCTGATCTCTTGCAGCGATGATTTGACTTGCGGACGCAATCCTATATTCACCTGCGCGACTTGCAGATGCTGCCTGTTGAGTTTCTGTAGTTCGTTGAAGGTGATGCTGTTCTTGGGGTGATTCCGCTCATCGAGCACTTCCAAATCGTACATCCACGCTTCATCGATGTTTTCCCACGGTCGGAAAGCACAGTAGTTTATATTTAGTGCCACATTCACACGTCGATCGGAGGTTTGGGCGGCCGCTCTTTTCCAGAATTTGGAGCGAATCAATTGGAACCTGAGCAGAACAACGTCGGTCAGAGTCTGGCAGACGGACTCGCAGAAAGCGAAAGGGAGGAACTCCATGGAGAACGAAAGGGAGGAATGGAGAATGGAGGCGCTCTTCCATGTGTGTAAATGGATTTGAAGCGATGCTGTTAATCGTGCCCTCAGCATCACTTTTACACCCGATGCGACCGAATGCAACCAAAGTTGCAACGGGAGCAATGTAATGCCGTCAGCATCTACACGCCACCAAAGACCAAAGAACTGTCTGTGGTACCATTTAGCACTTTCTGTGTGCATATCGGCGTGCTGAAATAGGACTGTTTCAAGGCTTTAAAAGGCCCGGCAGAACTGATCAATTGTCGGCCCAACGTGAGCTCTCAGTTACTCTTCTTTCCTGTATTCTGGTTCTGGTTGCCGGAAATTGAGATGCCGGAGATCAAATCATGGAAGTAACCATAGCTAGCCCCATTTAAGGTGCTGCAAATTAACTGTATTCAATGTGTACGAGCTGCTAATGTGAAAGACTGAGCCGCAAGGAAAATAGTTGAATCCTCGACCATCTGATGGTCCAGTGGTTTTCGTATAGGCGCGTCGCTTTGACTTGAACTCCATCGACGCGTCTCCACACGATGTTCTGATATGCTCTAGTTTCTTCCGTGACGCTAAACTGGATCTCGGGTTTGAATCTCTGTAGCTCTGTGAAGTCGAAGGAGAACTGACCGTTAAATTCAAATTCCGAGCGAGTGATCGGCTTCTCGAAGAGACGCTCGAAGAACGCTCTGCTAAACATGAACGCCTTATAGAACGATAGACCGGCGAAAGGCTTGGAGATCGCGAATTCCTCGACCGCCACTCGAACGTCCTCGGACCAATGCAGCGCTGAAAGTGAGAGTTGGAAGGCGGGAGCGGTCGATTCCTCCAGCTGTTTGATCACAAATTCCTCAACTGGCCTGCTGCTGTGGTCACAATAAACGTACGAAAACGAGACATTTTGGTAGAGCGACAGAAACGTGGATTTTGCCACGGGCCACGGTTCTCCGTTGGAATTCCGCTCTTCGGAAATGCTCAGTGATGAGTAAGAAAGCAAAGGAAGTGTGAACTGCACGATCTCGTTGATCTCCTCCAGCGAAGAGGTTCGTAGCGCAGAAATTCCTAGCGTCACCTGCTTGACTTGCAGATGCTGCCGGTCGACATTTTGTAATTCAGCGAAGGTGATGCTCTGTTTGACTTCGTTCAGCTCGTCCAGCACTTCCAACCCGTACATCCACGTTTTGTTGTCGTTTTGCCGCTCTTGGAAGGACGGTGTACAGCTGAAAATGAGTGCCACGTTCACACGTCGGTCGATGGTTTCGGCGGCCGCTCTTTTCCAGAATTTGGCGCGATTCACTCGAAGGATGCGAAGTTCAAAGCGGTCCAGAGTCTGGCAGACGGACTCGCAGAAAGCGAATGGCAGGAACTCCATGGCGAATGGAGAACAACGCGCTCTTCCACGTGTAAATGGATTTGAAGCGATGCGATTAATCTCAACTATTGCACCCGTTACGGCCGAATGCAACCAAAGTTGCTTCCGTTGCAAGGTAATGCCGTCAGCATCTACACGTCACCACAGGAACAGAACGGCCCAACGTGATCTCACAGCTTCTCTTCTTCTCTTCGTTCTGGTTAGTACGAGATGGCTAGGTTGGTGCTGACGCGTGGCGCAAATCTTGACGAACGAGCGATGCTTTGATGGTTTGAACGAATCGCATCGCACTCAATTCATTTACATCTGAATTCTCGTTTTCTTCGCCAACCGATCGACGCCATGGATTGCGTTCCTTTCGCCTTTTGTCAGTCCGTCTGCGCGCTTTTTGATTTCACACTCCTCAATGGCTGCCAGCAGCTCGGTTCGCATGCCTGGATCGAAGCGGGTGAACGGAGCTGGGACAGCCGGGTCTTCTTCAGCATTGGCTACTCGAATGGCGCGTGGAGCTACAATTTGCACGTACGGTCCTTCTCGCAGTTTGCATGCACAGATATCACCCTCGAAGAGATGAAACGAATCAATCGACGGCATCTGCAAGTCGTCAGTATAGACTTGGTCCATTCCTCGACAATCAACCCTCTTGCGGCCACGCTGGAAGAGATCTTTGAGATCCTCAATTTCGCGTTGACCTTTCTTAATGAGGCTTTCTTGGCTATTAAACTGTTTAACGGTCTTCCCGAGGATTCGCTGTCATTCCTGCTGACGCGCTTCCGCAACGTCCCTTTTCGCGCTCTAGAACTTTACGATTGTCCGTCGATCAATGATTTCCTGAGGATCCAGCTGCAATCCAACGACGCGCTGAAATCTATTGCGCATGATAGCGGGGCATTTGAAGAATTTCATGCGGAAGTCGAGGAATTCGCGAACAGGAACTTCGATTCCATCAGGGTCACCTTCTCTTCCCTGGTCTTTGACAAAACATTCTTCGAGACTCTGTTTTCAAAGCCGCTTGGTGAGAAGCAAACATATCGCCGCTTCAGCGCCCATTTCTCGTTCTCTGACGAGGAGTTACAATCCTTTCGAAGTGAAGAACAGGTAGAACCTGACGGTGAAAGCAGAATTGTTTGGAGGCGCAAAGACGGCGTCCGAGTTACAGTAACAAAGTACAGTCCCAAAGATCAAGGCGCATGGTGGATGAAATTCACTCGTTCCTAACCGTAGATTGCGTGATTTAAACGGATCATCAATAACAAGTGAATAAATGCATTTTATTGAAACATTCTTTTATTTTCTGTCGTTAATTTCTGTAGCAGTCGACTGGAAGTAGTCAAATCGATCGATTGCGTCCTGTCGTTCAGCTTCCTGCTTATGCGCTTGCAGACTGTTGGCGTCGATTCGATCGAGTGCTAGTCTGAAATGCTCGATGGCTGCCTGAGTAGTCTCATCAAGATACTTTACGGAAGCCGATGCTTCATCGGTGCATCCCACTGTTGCTTCTCGCAGTTGCCTGACTATCGACAAGGCGTCCTTCGTCGCCTTTCCCTTTGACCTAAGATGGACATCTGGGGA
This sequence comes from Steinernema feltiae, assembly GCA_007213375.1. Lineage (NCBI taxonomy): Eukaryota > Metazoa > Nematoda > Chromadorea > Rhabditida > Steinernematidae > Steinernema > Steinernema feltiae. The sequence continues at coordinate 2,437 of MQUG01001235.1, read as the reverse complement.
GAGCTGACGACCTCTTCAAGACATGGAAACAAATAACCAACAGTTACAAATTCTCAACAAAGCACGATTGCAGTCGCGACGACATCAAACCAACAGACATGCTCTCAAGCCAGCAATCAGTTAACGCGATCGAGAAATTCCAAAACTAGTTGCTGCTGTCCAGAATTCGGAGTGAATAAGCGTAGAAGTGGCGCATCGGAGGTCCAGAAGCGAGAGGACGGATTTGCAGAAGGTGAAAGACACGGAATCCATTTCGTCCTCGAACGACCGAGTAACGTGCGAAGTCTGTCGTCACGCAACACGGTGCGACGCGTCTCAAAAGTGGAAGAAGCGTGACGAGACCAGAAAAAGGCTGTGAGAGAGAGAGAGAGCCGTTTCAAGTTCCACACCATCATTCTCTCTCATTGCGCGAAATTCAGTCCGCGCCGCAATCAAACAACCGAGTACACGAGCGGTATATTTCACAAATTCGTACGCAACAATCGCGTCATTGGGCAATGCTTTTGGGTGCTTTTTGGTGTGGAAGATTGGGGAACCTAAATATTTATGTTTCTATCGGAGCTCCGCAGCTCTAAATTCGGGTCAAGCGGGCGTCTGCTGACGAGAGGTGGTCGGCGTGACGGCGCGTGAAGACGGCGGGAAGATGGCCGGCCGTTCAAAGTGCCACATCACCCCGGGACCGCCGAGCAGCGGCTGGAAGACCTCGTAGCCGACTTTGCTCAGTTCTTCTTCAATCATCGTGACTACGGTAGAGGCGGTATCTGCAAACGAGAGCGTTTAGATGCGTCAAAATGGGGGATTCTGGCTGATTCACCTCGTTTCATGAACCCGTAGATGCATCCACCGCCGCCAGCACCGGTGATCTTTGGATAGATACCGTATCTGCCGAGCAGCGTGCAAATCTGGTCGAGTTTCGCGTGTCCAACGCCCAGCGCACAGAGCATTTCGTTGTTGATGCGGCAAAGTTCCTGAAAATCAGGTTTTTAGGCCAATTTTTGGTCTCCTAGGCTTACATTGAGCGGTGTGTACGTGTCAACGCCCGCATCCGCAGCGTTCGAAAGTACCGTAACCGCCTTCTTCGAAACCGAGTCGACAACATCGAAAATTCCGTCGATTACGAGAGGATTCTAGAGTTTATGGCCTACAGGAACCCTTAAAAAGGCACGTTTCCTACCTCTTTGTGCTTGTCTTCGACAATCTTCACCATCTGCCCGGTGCTTCGCTCGATTTTCGAGTTGACGAGAATGACGCGGAGTGAGGGAACGCTGGAAAATCGATTTTAGAATTTCGCAGAAGCGCCAGGAACTAACTTGTGAAGCTGATCAATCGGTTTTTCCTCTACAGTAACTCGCAATTCCGCCAAATGTGGACATTGTGGCGTCAAGGCCGCTGGCGCGATGGTGGATGATCGATTCTGCGGCGCCGGACCAATTCCTGATGATTTCGAGATGGTGATCTTCCCAGGTTAGGCCGTTTTTGTTGCCGCCGGTCTGAAGAGATACGGTAGTTAAGAATGTTCAGATCGGTGCAGTCAAGTTATATGCGAGATATTGAACGATTTGTTCGATGCTCTGTTAGCTCATTGGTAGCGCAGTTGCCCGCCAGCCACGACTTCCGGGTTCGAACCCAGCTTCAAGCAATTCTTTTTCTGTTATTCGACATACCCGAAATCGATGGCGGTGGAATGACTCCGGCGGTTTGCAGCAGCGCAGTGGCGACACAGACACAGAAAGCTCCTAAATCATAGCATTGTCACATAAGGCTACGGTAGGCGAGCCTACCTGATGAGCCGAGACCAACACACGACGACAGTTCGCCTTTGACGGTGAGTTTGAACGGCGAGGAGATCCTGAAAATACAGCGATTGGGGTTACTGTAGCCGCGTGAACATCGCTCTGCTCTAGTCTAGACACTTACACGAGTGCTGTCTGTTGGTGGCGCTCACGACAATCGGCGGCATGCGAGTCACCAGAAGCGGCGGCTAATTGGAAGTCTGCACTACAGATCACAAACACGAGAATCATGCGCCACAACACAATCCACCTCTCCACTCACCTTTTGCGCTGAAAAACGCCGATCAACAGGAACCAGAAGACGAGAATCGCTCGTTCGGCCTTTTTGTTCTCGTTTGTGATTCCGGCCATCTTCTGCGCCCACGTGTATCCGTTCTCCAGCGACGGTGGCAGCATATCCTCGAGGGGGCATTCCGCTGAAATCATCACCGAAGATAATTAGCGCGGAAATGCAATTTGGCGAAAAGTGGCGAAAACAAGCGGCGCAGCGGTGCGGAGAAGCGCCGGAAATTGACTTCCTTTGCGTTGTGTCGAGTGAATCGAGGCTGAATTGTGCGCGCGCGTGCTCAAAGGAACGAAAACACGTTGAGAGAAGAAGCTGAGTGCGACGGAGAGAAAGGATAATAAACAGAGAACAGATGCTG